>JASTWQ010000646.1:0-96460 GCA_035220615.1 Leptothorax acervorum | reverse complement strand
AATTTTTTAAAAATTGAGAAATATTCATATATATAAAACCCATATATATTGAGCCCATGCCCAAAAAATTAGAAAATTTTGACACCGCATTAGACACTTAGACCTAAACGTATCACCCGTTAATGGCAGATTCCTGAGATCATTTGGAGACACAAATCCCTAATGCCAAAATGACGAGGCTGCTACAGTGTTTAAACGGGAAGTTTCAAAGTTTACAAGTGTCAAAATTTTACGCACTCAGGGACGTCGCATGTCAAATTGTTTTTAGGTTACTGCTTATTATAAATTTTTTCATAACATTGTCCAAAATAAATATCATAAATTGTTTCACAATAGTTTGAATTTCTGTTATATTACTTGCCTGTAAAAATTCTTAACAATGCACAATCACTTTTTATATCTGATATCTGAAGATTGAAAGAAAATTATTGCTTTTTCTTTGAATACAGCTTTTTCTTGAATTCTTGGAAACTTCTAGTGGCTTGGAGTACATATCTTTACCTAATTGATAATCTGAAGGTTTTCTCCATTCTTGATGTATAGATATTTTTGTTGCACTTCTATCAGAGTTTACGTACCATATTAAAGCATAAATATGTGTTGCATTTCTTTCTTGCACTTGACACACAATTACAAGAAACATGAAGTACATGACGATTGTTATCCAAACTAAAAAAACAATTAATCAGTTATAAAAAATATAAATAAGTTATTAAAACATCAATATTTACCTCCAAACTAACTCTGTAGGGGTGTAAATGACAGAAGTTTGACGTACAAACTACCTGTTATCAAAATACTAGTGTCATTTGTATATCTTTCTTCGACTCTTTTAACATGAGATACAGCTAATTTTTGCCCTTTTATAATGGCTTGAGGGTGAAAATCAATTGAATAAGTAATCTCTTAAACCCTGTTCTCAAAATTATATTCATTTGAACACTTTATCTGTCTCTAAGAGAAAAATACAAGAAATAGTTATTGGGTAAGATAATATTTTTTTCAGTTTACTGGTCAATATTTAACATATTTTATAACATATAAAATCAAGTATTAATAATTACACAAAATTATAATAGGTACTGCAATATTTAGATTGTATAATTATTATAGTGCAATTAAAAGCGATTTTGTTTAATTCTCTTTATACAGTTTCATAAATTGTTTCAGTCTAAGTATTACATTAACCGTCACGCGGCGCCACGGTTTTCATGCACGAAGCGAATCTTACAAGTATAACATATACAATTTTTATATTTAAAACGTATAAATATAAAGTATTCTCTGCATTAATCGTGGCAAAAGCATGTTAAAGCTTTGTTAAAACAGATAATATTTGGTCATTGGAGCATTGAACTTTGTTTTGTTAATATTGTTTATGAACAATGTGCGACGAGAAAGGTCATTGACCTTGAACTCCTTGAAGGTCAAGGTCAACATCAAGGTCAGTCAAAGTATTTGTGCTGACTGTGTAAAAGGAAATATTTACCCAATACTCAAAATAACTGCTATATCTTTCAACTTTTTGCTAATAACTTTTAATAAAAAACGAGCGACAGCTAAAACCTTCTGAAGGTCACTCAGGACCATTTATGTCAAAGTCAAAGTTGTTGGGGGTTCGTAAGGGTAAATATTTATTATTTTAGCTGAAAGATCCATAAAGTTAATGCGTTCGCTGTGCTATCCGCAACTGGCAAGGGAACCTCTCAAACTCGAAAATTCAGATTTTAATAAAACTTTTTGCACAGGCAGGAGGGGGGGGGTAAAAAGATAAATTTAGAGAAATTTTCCGTTGCGGCCCATAAACGGTTCTAAGGGTTGAAGCCACCCCTCATATGTAGAAATGTTTCTTACTTTTCTTGATATATCTCGAAAAGTATTTGAGATATCAAAAAACGTTTCATACAGTTGTTTCATGGTATAATCCCCCTATTTCACAGCATTAATAATATTTTGAAAAAAATAATTTTTTAAATAATATTTTATTAAAAATAAAAAAAAAATTTGTTTTCCAAATTTTATTAATGTACTTGAATAGAGGTATTTTGCCATAAAACTTTTTATTAAAACATTTTTTGATATCTTGGATACTTTTCGAGATATTCGAGAAAAGCAAAAAGCGCTCTACATATGAGGGGGTAATTTCGCCCTTTTAAAACCATTTTTGGCCGCGTAACGGAAAATTTATAACTTTATCAATTTACTCCCCTACATGTGTGGAAAGTTTCATAATAAGAAAACCTATGTATACTTAACCGCAAGGAAAAATTTTGATATATCGAGAAAAGCAAAAAGCCGCTCTAAAATGAGGGGTAATTTCGCCTTAAAACCATTTTTGGCCCGTAACGGAAAATTTATAATACTTCAATTTACCTCCCCTCATGTGTGGAAAGTTTCATAATAAGAAAACCTATGTATATTTAACCGCAAGGAAAAATTTGTAAAAAATTATTTTTTGTATCTCTATATAAAGAATATCTGTTGCGTTGTTGTTATATAATATTTTAAAATATACTTTTATTCTATTACATTTTTTTATTATAAATGTACTTATAATTCTTGAAAATATATATTATTAAACAGTACAACTGTCCTCTCCACGATTCCATAATCTTTTTAAATATGCTTGGTTTAAAAGTGGCTATATCGAAGAATGGCCACCACAGTTTGAAAATCCAATAGATTTTTTTTTTTCGGAAAAGATATACAAGAAATACCCCGCTGTTCATATGTGATGCACCTGCCATAATACGCTGTTCCTGGTGCATAAAACATTTTTTTATGCATCATTTCTTTGAGGAATATCATGATTGTAAATAAACTTCTCAAAAAATTAAAAAAAAAAACTTTTAATATGCAAAAAAATTTGGGCTATTTTCAAACCGCTGAAACTCAGCAAAAAACAATCGCAGACAAAAGCCTGCATTCAGCGGACAGAGCTGCTCAGTAGCAATCAAACGTGATTGGTTCCTACTTTTAGAATCAACAAATCAACGTAGAGTGTTGATAAGACGAACTCAAAAGTGTGTGTCCGCTGAATGCACCAAAAATTAAAAAAAAGCATTGTAAAGATTGAAACTTCTTTCAAACGCTTTTGGCGTTTGATTATCTTCTTTTGTTACAAAATGGCATAATAAAAAGAGCTGATCCGTTCAAATAAAAATTTTTAATGCAACTTTGCTGCGCTACATCTGGCGTGCAAAAAATCGAGAGAATTCTATTCAGGTTAGACAAGACAAAGCAATAAAAAAATGTGTCCACGACGCGACGTAGATAGGAACAATTCCAGTCAGCCATTTTGCATTTTTTAATAAAATGAGAAGGATTCAAAAGGAAGGAAAATAAATACTGCCTAAACTGATAAAGAAAACAAAGTTCATCAGTACGACATAACAATGGTTTTGCTGAATCGATTTAAGAACAGAAAATTTCTGTTTAAATTACATGAGCTATAAAAATGGATAGTTACGATAATTCTAACAATAAGTGGAAAAATCACGGAAAAACTTGAGTTGGATAGACGACATCTGTAAATAATCCGCGACAAGAAGATAGAAACTCATATTACTGTACATCTGTTGAACCATGAAAAGGTGGTACATTACACTACTCAACACAAAAAGGGAACAATTTTAATATGCTAAAAATTTGGCTATTTCAAACCGCTGAAAATCGGCGAAAGATCATCGTAGACACAAAATTAAAAAAGCATTTTAAAGCTTAAAAATTCTTCTTTAAATGCTTTTTGGCGATTTCAATTATCTTTTTTCGTTACAAAACGGCATAATAAAAATGCTTGATCCGTCAAAATAAAAATTTTTAATGCAAACTTTGCGGGGTACATTTTTATTCAAACCTTGACAACGGCCAAAAAAAAATCGCACAAAGCTCCACAATCTCTTAAATTAAGGGGTTAGGCCACTGTAGCGCGCATAAAATCACGTGCATTTTTAACATTTTTTTTTTGTAGGAAAAAATAATTTATTAATAAACGCAATTACAGTGCTGTTAAATGTCATTAAAAAAGTATCTAAAAAAATTTTTTTCGAATTTTTTTGGTCATATAATGGACGACTACAGGCAATTGATCGTTTGGCGTCTTTTAAATTGGCGTGACAAATAACTTCGACAATTTTCATCCGATTGACTTCAAATTTTGATATGATTTGTCTAATTACATTTCGCAGAGAAGTACGTAGGATATTTTCGATTAATTAAAAACTTTTAATTTTATGAGCAGTTTTATACGAAATTTTTCACTACAAATTTTACTTTTTACTTCAAATGTCTACCATTTTCAAAAAAATCAATATTTCGAAAATATCCTACGTACTTCTCTGCGAAATGTAATTAGACAAATCATATCAAAATTTGAAGTCAATCGGATGAAAATTGTCGAAGTTATTTGTCACGCCAATTTGAAAGACGCCAAGCGATCAATTGCCTGTAGTCGACCATTATATGACCAAAAAAATTCGAAAAAAATTTTTTTAGATACTTTTTTAATGACATTTAACAGCACTGTAATTGCGTTTATTAATAAATTATTTTTTCCTACAAAAAAAAATGTTAAAAATTTATGCGCGCTACAGTGGCCTAACCCCTTAAAGAGAAAAAAACCCGCTAAAAGATGCAAATAATTGTAATACTTCACGATTTTTTGCACGAAAGATGTAGCCCCGCAAAGTTGCATTAAAAATTTTTATTTTGACGGATCAAGCTTTTTTATTATGCCATTTTGTAACGAAAAAAGATAATTGAAATCGCCAAAAAGCATTTAAAGGAAGAAGTTTTAAGCTTTAAAATGCTTTTTTAATTTTGTGTCTACGATGATCTTTCGCCGAGTTTCAGCGGTTTGAAAATAGCCCAAATTTTTAGCATATTAAAAGTGTTCCCTATTTTGTGTTGAGTAGTGTAATGTACCAACCTTTTCATGGTTCAACAGATGTACAGTAATTATTGAGTTTCTATCTTCTTGTCGCGGATTATTTTACAGATGTCGTCTATCCAACTCAAAGTTTTTTCCGTGATTTTTCACACTTATTGTTAGAATTATCGTAAACTATCCATTTTTTATAGCTCATGATAATTTAAAACAGAAATTTTCTGTTCTTAAATCGATTCAGCAAAACCATTGTTATGTCGTACTGATGAACTTTGTTTTCTTTAATCAGTTTAGGCAGTATTTATTTTCCTTCCTTTTGAATCCTTCTCATTTTATGTAAAAAATGCAAAATGGCTGACTGGAATTGTTCTATACTACGTCGCGTCGTGGACACATTTTTGCATTGCTTTGTCTTGTCTAACCTGAATAGAAATTCTCTACGATTTTTTGCACGCCAGATGTAGCGCAGCAAAGTTGCATTAAAAATTTTTATTTGAACGGATCAAGCTCTTTTATTATGCCATTTTGTAACAAAAGAAGATAATCAAAATCGCCAAAAAGCGTTTGAAAGAAGTTTCAATCTTTAAAATGCTTTTTTAATTTTTGGTGCATTCAGCGGAACACAACTTTTGAGTTCGTCTTATCAACACTCTACGTTGATTTGTTGATTCTAAAAGTAGGAACCAATCACGTTTGATTGCTACTGAGCAGCTCTGTCCGCTGAATGCAGGCTTTGTGTCTGCGATTGTTTTTTGCTGAGTTTCAGCGGTTTGAAAATAGCCCAAATTTTTGCATATTAAAAGTGTTTTTTTAATTTTTATGAGAAGTTTATTTACAATCATGATATTCCTCAAAGAAATGATGCATAAAAAAATGTTTTATGCACCAGGAACAGCGTATTATGGCAGGTGCATCACATATGAAACAGCGGGGTATTTCTTGTATATCTTTTCCGAAGAAAAAAAAATCTATTGGATTTTCAAACTGTGGTGGCCATTCTTCGATATAGCCACTTTTAAACCAAGCATATTTAAAAAGATTATGGAATCGTGGAGAGGACAGTTGTACTGTTTAATAATATATATTTTCAAGAATTATAAGTACATTTATAATAAAAAAAATGTAATAGAATAAAAGTATATTTTAAAATATTATATAACAACAACGCAACAGATATTCTTTTATATAAGAGATACAAAAAATAAATTTTTTACAAAATTTTTCCTTGCGGTTAAATATACATAGGTTTTCTTATTATGAAACTTTCCACACATGTAGGGGAGGTAAATTGAAGTATTTATAAATTTTCCGTTACGGCCCAAAAATGGTTTTAAAGGGCGAAATTACCCCTCATTTGTAGAGCGGCTTTTTGCTTTTCTCGATATATCAAAAATTTTTCCTTGCGGTTAAGTATACATAGGTTTTCTTATTATGAAACTTTCCACACATGTAGGGGAGGTAAATTGATAAAGTTATAAATTTTCCGTTACGGCCCAAAAATGGTTTTAAAGGGCGAAATTACCCCTCATATGTAGAGCGGCTTTTTGCTTTTCTCGATATATCTCGAAAAGTATCCAAGATATCAAAAAATGTTTTATATAAAAGTTTTATGGCAAAAATACCTCTATTCAAGTACATTAATAAAATTTGGAAAACAAATTTTTTTTTATTTTTTAATAAAATATTTATTTAAAAAATTATTTTTTTCAAAATATTATTAATGCTGTGAAATAGGGGGATTATACCATGAAACAACTGTATGAAACGTTTTTTGATATCTCAAATACTTTTCGAGATATATCAAGAAAAGTAAGAAACATTTCTACATATGAGGGGTGGCTTCAACCCTTAGAACCGTTTATGGGCCGCAACGGAAAATTTCTAAATTTATCTTTTTACCCCCCCCCCCCCTCCTGCCTGTGCAAAAAGTTTTATTAAAATCTGAATTTTCGAGTTTGAGAGGTTCCCTTGCCAGTTGCGGATAGCACAGCGAACGCATTAAACAATTTATAGGATCTTTCAGCTAAAAATAAGATAAATATTTACCCTTACGAACCCCCAACAACTTTGACTTTGACATAAATTGTCCTGAGTGACCTTCAGAAGGTTTTAGCTGTCGCTCGTTTTTTATTAAAAAGTTATTAGCAAAAAAGTTTGAAAGATATAGCAGTTATTTTGAGTATTGGGTAAATATTTCCTTTTACACAGTCAGCACAAATGACTTTTGACTGACCTTGATGTTGACCTTGACCTTCAAGGAGTTCAAGGTCAATGACCTTTCTCGTCGCACATTGTTCATTAAACAGATATTAACAAAACAAAGTTCAATGCTCCAATGACCAAATATTATCTGTTTTAACAAAGCTTTAACATGCTTTTGCCACGATTAATGCAGAGAATACTTTATATTTATACGTTTTAAAATATAAAATTGTATATGTTATACTTGTAATATTCGCTTCGTGCATGAAAACACGTGGCGCCGCGTGACGGTTAAATGTAATACTTAGACTGAAACAATTTATGAAACGTGTATAAAGAGAATTAAAACAAAATCGCTTTTTAATGCACTATAATAATTATACAATCTAAATATTGCAAGTACCTATTATAATTTTGTGTAATTATTAATACTATGATTTTTATGTTATAAAATATGTTAAATATTGACCAGTAAACTGAAAAAAATATTATCTTAACCAATAACTATTTCTTGTATTTTTCTTCTTAGAGACAGATAAAGTGTTCAAAATGAATATAATTTTGAGAACAGGGTTTAAAGAGATTACTTATTCAATTGATTTTCACCCTCAAGCCATTATAAAAGGGAAAAAATTAGCTGTATCTCATGTTAAAAGAGTCGAAGAAAGATATACAAATGACACTAGTATTTTGATAACAGGTAGTGTTGTACGTCAAACTTCTGTCAATTTACACCCCTACAGAGTTAGTTTGGAGGTAAATATTGATGTTTAATAACTTAATTTATATTTTTTATAACTGATTAATTGTTTTTTAGTTGGATAACAATCGTCATGTACTTCATGTTTCTTGTAATTGTGTGTCAAGTGCAAGAAAGAAATGCAAACATATTTATGCTTTAATATGGTACGTAAACTCTGATAGAAGTGCAACAAAAATATCTATACATCAAGAATGGAGAAAACCTTCAGATTATCAATTAGGTAAAGATATGTACTCCAAGCCACTAGAAGTTTCCAAAGAATTCAAGAAAAAGCTGTATTACAAAGAAAAAGCAATAATTTCTTTCAATCTTCAGATATCAGATATAAAAAGTGATTGTGCATTGTTAAGAATTTTACAGGCAAGTAATATAACAGAAATTCAAACTATTGTGAAACAAATTATGATATTTATTTTGGACAATGTTATGAAAAAATTTAATAATAAGCAAGTAACAGAAACAATTTGACATGCGACGTCCCTGAGTGCGTAAAATTTTGACACTTGTAAACTTTGAAACTTTCCCGTTTAAACACTGTAGCAGCCTCGTCATTTTGGCATTAGGATTTGTGTCTCCAAATGATCTCAGGAATCTGCCATTAACGGGTGATACGTTAGGTCTAAGTGTCTAATGCGGTGTCAAAATTTTTCTAATTTTTTGGGCATGGGCTCAATATATATGGGTTTTATATATATGAGATATTTCTCAATTTTTAAAAAAATTGCCCGACCGCGAACTACTCATTCATTAATGGGCCGATGGAACTCCCGTTAAAGCTCAAACGGAGACAGTTTCCTATTCGAGTGTCATTTGCTATGACAATCAATAAATCCCAGGGACAAACTTTACAAAAAGTTGGGATTTATCTGCCACATCCTGTATTTGCTCATGGACAGCTCTATGTAGCATTCTCTAGAGCAACCAAAAGGGGTAGTGTCAAAGTTGAAGTCGTAGAGAGTAGCAATCAAGAACATTTCATTGAGGAAAATCCCAAATATTTTACGACAAATGTTGTACACCGAGAAATTTTATTAATTGACAAACAATAAAATTGGAGGAGAGCCAATAATGGCGGATAAGAGGAGGGTACTTCAGCCATTAAGAAAAAATAATATAACCTAAATTTATGAATAAGAGCTCATTAGAGCGGGTAAGCGGTGGGTACATTAATTCGAAAAAAATATAAATTTTTTATTTATAATGCAAATTGACACACATACAGGCATCGAACTATGATGTACTATATAGTATGTGTCTAGCTTTTAGGCCCGCGCTACGCCTAAAAGCTAGTTTATTAAACTATCTACTTCAGTTAAACAATAATATAAGATCTTTAAAGATTAAGAATATTATGGATATTTTTTTAAACAGCTCTACTTGAAGATACCAAAAAAATTGATTTGTGTCCGCAAGATTCATCCCATGGTTTAATAAAAAATGTCATTAACATGTAGAACACATCAAATACTAAAAAATATTTCCTTTTATCATAAGCTGTATTCACTTTTATCTTGGGAACGATACATTGTAGTGTAAAATAACGTTAACATAGTGGCAGAGCAGTATAATGAGCGAAAATAATTTATTAGTTCACTTATTAGTCATAAAAAAGGCTTAAGTGTACCATAGTGGGTATACCCAGACTAGTAATTAATTTTGGGTTTATGGATCGAGTTTTTTCTTACCTAATTGTTATTTTTGACATTCCTAATAATCATACAATACAAAAAAATGTTTTATGAAAATCGGGAGGGGTGGCAAAACGGCCTTATTAACCCTCCTTCTGGCGCCGACTGCAGTTTAAATTCATGTATATTTAAGAAAGGATTATGTTTCACTTTTTAGTGCGCTTTGTCTCTTCTCTTTTTTTTAAGTCGGTATGGCAATTGAGTTTTTAAATGTTAGTGGGGAGATGGTGCCTCACACTATTGTCCCCATCACAGGAGACGGAGCCTGCCTAATCCGGTCTCTCTCCTATCTCATGTATAACACTCAGCTAATGGCTAGGGATGTGCGTGAGCTAATCGTGAGGCACGTGGTGGGAAGAATACTCCATGATGTCTCACGACAGCCAGGGGGACAACTACACCAGCTTTGCTGAGCACCTCGCTCACATGTCCCAACCCTTTACTTATGGTGGTTTAGGCGAGCTGGTGGCGGCTGGGCAACTGTTCAAGTTTGTCTTCGAGGTTTACCGCAATGGTGAGCTCTATGAGAGTCTCGGTGCTGAAGGTCATTCCGTGAAGAGGCTACGCTTTACGCAGGACTTTTCTAAGGGCCATTTTGATTCGTATGTGCCACGTGAACCCGAAGAAGTGTCCACCACACTACGCCTCTCTCAGCCTGACTCCGCCTCACACCTCTCAAAGCCATCACCTCTTCCTGTCCCCAAGAAGGCTCTTGGCAAACGTCGTGCTAAATACACCGACGCTAAAAGGAGGAAGCAACTTAAAAATGCTACAAGAAAATATGTGCAGAGTAATCCTGCGGTGCACCGTGCTGCGGTGACCAAGTACCAAGAAAATAACCCCGAGGTGCACAGAGCAGCGGTGGCCAGGTACCAGCAAAATAACCCCGAGATGCACAGAGCGGCAGAGTCTCGATATGAACAAAGCAATTCTGGAAGACGAGTTGAAAGGCGAGCACTTTCGTGGAAAGTCAAGGCTCACTCAGGCATGGCATATGATCCTTACGTGGCTTATGAGGCAGACAGCACTATAGCTCTGGGCTGAGCTATTATGAGCCACAAGTTCCAATACTGCAATGCCCTCAAGTGGGAGGAGGAGGCCCCCGGCATGTGCTGCAGCGCTGGTAAGGTGCAGCTCCCGCTTTTCGAACCTTTGCCCGAACCTCTCTACATTAGGGTCAACGATGGAGTGATCGGGGGAGTCACCGTGCTGCTAGCTGGAGACTTCCGACAGACTCTGCCAGTAATGCCAAGGGGAACTCGAGCTGACGAGGTTAAGGCGTACGTCAAGGCATCATACCTATGGCCCCTTATCTGGAAACTCTTTCTCAAAAAGAACATGAGGGTATACTTGAGAGGTGATGTCTCTGCTGGGCAATTTTCTGAACTTTTACTCAAAATAGGGGACGAAAAGTATCCCGAGTCTGGTGATTATCCCTGCAGGCCTGGGCTCAGTAGTGACAAACCTAGCAAACCTCATAGTCGAGATATACCCTGATATCGCCGATATCAAGGAGAAGTCCATGGTTTGGCTGTGCGAGCGTGCCATTCTGATCCAAGAACGACAAGGCTGCCGTCATTAATGACACTCTACTTAACTCATTTGAAGGGGTAGAAATGGAGTACAGGTCTGTGGACTCGGTGATGCAAACGGATGACGCGCTCCACTACCCCGTGAAGTTTCTCAACACCCTCAACCCTCCTGGCTCACCAGCCCACAAGCTTCTCCTCAAAGTGGGAGCTCCAGTGATGTTGCTGCGGGACCTCAATCCGCCCAAACTCTGCAATGGTACCAGGCTGCGAGTGGAGGCCCTCCACAGGAATGTCATTGAGGCCACAGTGTTTACCGGCTGTGTTCGGGGGGGGGGGGGGGGGGGGGATGGAGTCGGTGTTCATACCACGCATACCATTCATAACATCAAAGAACCCTTTCAAGTTTAAGAGGCTGCAGTTTCCCCTCAAAGTCTGTTCTGCTATGACCATCAACAAGTCCCAGGGGCAGTTGCTGAAGGTAGCAGGGATTGACTTGAGTGAAGACTGCTTCTCACATGGGCAGTTCTACGTGGCCTGCTCCAGGGTGAGCTCATCCAGCAGCCTGGTGATTCTAGCACCCGAGGTCGTAGATATTTCTCGCTCTTTTTCACTACAATCTATTCTTTTTTATTTTTTTATTAAATGTAATATTTTGAATTTTACTTCATCGTCTTTCTACATCAACACGCTTTGCTTTATTTAAATTATATATACTCTTTCTTTATTAATTTTTATTTACTTTTGCGAACACCTTTGCGAAGCACGGGTACTATGCTATTATATCACAAAACCAATTTAAAAAAAAACAAAAACAACAATTTATAAAACAAAAAATGTTATATACACAGAAGTATTATAATTTAATTGTTTTTAAGTAACAAACATCAAAAGTAAATATAGTAAAACATTTCTTATGTTTTACTTATAAAAAATGTTTAATCTGGAAAAAATTAAACGGGTACAGTAGCAACTGTGCCGCAACTAACAACGTAGAACTACGTCAACTGTCACTATTTCATGTTAAAGCATTTTGTGAAGGACAGTTGACGTACCTTTAAGCTTTCAATAATTATTCCTTTTTGGCAATTTATTATTAATTATTGGCAACTTTTTAAATTCCATTATATTCTTCAGTTTTTCCTACCCCTATTTCATATATAATTCTTTAAAATTTGGTTGATTAGTTCTTGAGTTATATATAAGCAAAAAAAAGCAATGTGCAAATTTCTAATTTTATTATATTGGCAATTTTTTCTAATTTAATTATATTCTTCAGTCTTTTCTACCCCTATTACATATACAGGGTGTTTAAAAAAAAGTATTCCATATTTTAAGAGCAGGTAGTACTCATCAAAATAAGAATAAAATGTCCAGTAAACATGGGTCTTATATCAAATATCTATTGAGACCAATCTTTATTGTATACTACAATATATGGACCAATCTTTATTGTATACTACAGAAGGTGTTTATGTGGTTCCCATTTATTGTCACACATTTTAAAGAAAAATGTACTGCTCTTTGCATAAAGGAACGTCGTACTGGTACTTACAACCTCCTGATAAAGACTAACGGTCAAACCTTACTACATTGCAGAAACAACACAACTAAAAGAAGAGGGTAATGTTTATTATTTGAAGACCTTTGTGTATTCAATACGCATCGACGACGTACAAACATTGTAGGAATGTGTATTTCTTTCTTTAAAATGTGTGACAATGAATGGGAACCACATAGAACACCTTCTGTAGTATACGATAAAGATTGGTTCATATCTCAATAGATATTTGATTTAAGATCCATGTTTACTGGACATTTTATTCTTATTTTGATGAGTACTACCTGCTCTCAAAATATGAAATACTTTTTTTAAAACACCCTGTATAATTCTTTAAAATTTGGTTGATTAGTTCTTGAGTTATATATAAGCAAAAAATATGATGAGGAATCAATGTGCAAGTTTTTAATTTGTACACTTTTTTATTATATTGGCAATTTTTTTCTAATTCTATTATATTTTTCAGTCTTCTATACCCCTATTTCATACATAATTCTTTAAATTTGGTTGATTAGTTCTTGAGTTACATACGTTAGAATTTGCGAAGAATACGTACATATATAGAAGCCTAATAGAGCTGGGTCTAATGAACCAAATCTTAAAGCATTATATATGAAAAAAGGGTTGAAAAGACTGCAGAATGTAATGGAATTAGAAAAGTTGCCAATAATTAATAATAAATTGCAAAAAAAAGCAATTATTGAAAGTGGTTGAGACTTGAGCATAATTATTTGCTTATAATTGTTTGGCTTCCTAATTGAGGAAGCTTTTTGAGACTTTCGAGACTTTCGAGAGGAAATGGGACTATATAAGCTACTGAATGACGTATTAATCATTACTTTACGATTATTAGTTTCAAAGATATAAACGTTTAAAGTGTGACATGTTTTCGTTGCATCTGTGCTCCCAATGTTACCCCCTACCCAACTGCAACGCCGAGAAAGACGTAGTTCTACATCAAAAAACAAATTAATAAAGAAGGGGGTTAGTACTAAGGATTGAACCTTAAATAATGAAATATCTAAATATTTGTCTTCTTGAAGTCTAAAAATATAATTTGAGATATTAAATTAAAGAGAATTTCAACCTAAACATGAATGTGGTCATGTCATTCAATGGAACCATGATTTTTAATAATTACAGGGTGTTGCCTGACATGGGGTAGATGTGCTAAATTTAAATAGTTTATTGCAATCAAAGGAAAATTTATTGGAATCAAAATGGATTTAAAGTAATTAAATATTGTAGCGAAGCACGAGTATTAAGCTAGTTTATGGATATATAATACTGCTACGCCCGCGCTGAGACGGCCCTTGATCCGAGCTGAAGCGAGCTGTCATTCCCGAGAAGTTGCGAAGCGTCCTTAGCAATGTTACGCGCATTGATTCAACTTATTGTTGAGATCTGATCTTGTTTGTGTTGACACTTCTGTATTCCGCAGCTGTAAATATACGTAAGTCTAGATTTCTTAAGTACCTCCGTGTTATTATTGCGTGGGTGCCGAGTAAGTGCGAGAGTGCCGCGCTGTGTCGCGAAAGTGTGGAAGCTTCGCTTTGCGTATGTAACATTTGGGGGCTCGTTTGGGATCAGACGGGCGAAGAGAGCGAAGAGAGCGGACAAGCGAACATTGTAAGACGGAATGGCGAGTGCAGCACGGGCAGCACCCACAACGGCCACAACAGCTCCCTCCAGGAAGAGGGCACGTGCGGATACGCCTAGGTCGGATGCCCCGCAGCTTTTGACAGAGACGGAGATTCTCCAGGCCATGTTGCAGGAGATGCGACTTTTACGCGAGAAACACGCACGAAGGGAAGGAAATTTCGTAGCGTTATTACGGCAGCGGGATGAGGAGCTGCAACGTCTTCGGGAGCCCACTCAGCTAAATCCCTCTGAATTTAGATCAACGGCGGATTCGGGTTCGCGTATCGCGTTCGTGGGAGTGAGCCGCGAAGGGGGAGACGCGCGTCGCGGAATAGAGCGGGAACAAAATTTTAGATTAAAGCCCGACACATATGGCGGGACAATTCCGTTGCGGAAATTTTTCTCGCAATTTGAGTTAATTTCTCGAGCGAATAAGTGGAGCGGTACGTCAAAGACAATTATTCTAACCTCGTGTTTAAAGGGGAAAGCGCGTTCGGTCTTAGAGAATGTACAGGATCTAGATAATTTGGAATATCCGGAGCTAAAATCAAAACTTAAGTTGCGTTTTGGTGAGGGGCACCTTTCGTATGATTATTATTCGCAATTCACGAACCGAAAGCAGAAATTTGGGGAAGATCTGGCCGAACTCGGGTCCGAACTCGAAAGATTAGCGCGATTAGCGTACCCCGAATGTCCTTTCACAATCCGTGACAAAATTGCTTGCGCTCAATTTATCTCGGCGCTAACTAGTGGCTTTGTTAAGAGGACTCTTTAATTAGAGGGAGTGACCTCTTAAAAATTAGCGGTGGAAAGAGCTAAAGCCGTAAAAATTATTCAGGGAGAAAATTTTAATTTTGAAATGAAAAAAGAGAATTTTGAGAGACGTTTTGAAAAGGAGGAAAGTCGCTCTTCGCAAAGCGCGGAAGAAAATAAAGAAAAAGAGAAGGAAGAAGATAAAGGAGATAAGGATGGTGGAACTCGGGGTGGGTTAAGACCAGTCGGGGAAAGTGCTGGTCCTGTGGAAAAACGGGACACTTCCGTTCCGAGTGCCCTAGTTTCAAGGGAAACGAAATTTAGTTGATCTCAGCGGGGGAAAATCAACTCGCGCGACAAATCCCCCGGTTTCAAATTATTCGGGGACATTTCTTGTAAACCGAATAAGAGAAAATTTTGATAATTTTTGATATGTTGGAAAATTGAATGGCAAAAATTGTTCTTTTAAGATGGACACGGGTTTCGATGTTTCCATCCTAAATAGAAAAATAATAGAGGCAGGAAAAGAGAAAATTCAAATAGAAAATTGTAATTTAAAATATCCCACAGGAGAGAAGGTTCCTGTCGAGTTTAAAGTTTTAGTAAAGATTGAATTAGGGAGACATTCTCTTAAAATGCCAATGTTAGTAGCGGAAATTGGTGATAATTGCCTATTAGGAGTAGATTTTCTTAAAAAGATTAATTTAGAAAACATTTTTGGATCTGCTTTTAGTAACTTGAAATCTTCTGAGAAAAAAGTTCTTAATTGCTCCAGAATTGAAGACTTTTTTGAAAAGGTCCCTCCTTTCTTAAAAGAACTCTTTATTAACAATTCTAAGAAATTAAATTTGAGTCAGAAAGAAATTTTTGCTAGCTTTTTGTGCGATTTTCAAGATGTATTTTCGGAAAATATCGTTGCAGGAAATTGTGATGTACTTAACCATAAAATAGATGTGAGAGATTCTCTTCCCATTAAACAGAGACCTCGTCGAGTCCCGATTCAAATGCGTGGGGAAGTAGAAAAAATTATTGAGGAAATGAAGGGACAAGGTGTAATTAAAGAATCGCAAAGCCCTTAAATTTTCCCGGTAGTCTTAGTCAAAAAGAAAGACGGAACAATAAGGTTTTGCATTGACTTCAGGAAACTAAACGCTGTGACCGTAAGAGATTCCTATCCCCTCCTCAGAATTAACGATATCCTCGACCAACTTTCCGATAACTCATGATTTTCCACCTTGGATTTAAAAGGCGGCTATTGGCAGGTAAAGATTCGTCCTCAGGATAGGGAAAAAACCGTGTTTTCTGTCGGAGGCGGGCTTTGGCAATTCACAGTCATGTCTTTCGGTCTGTGTAATGCCCCCGCGACTTTTCAACGTCTTATGGAAAAAGTTCTACAAAGATTATTATTTAAAATCTGTTTGGTTGATCTTGATGATGTGGTAATTTTCGCAAAAAGTTTTCTTGAAATGTTAGACAATCTTAACCCTTAAATGCCACACGGGGTCCAGCGAACCCCAGACTTTTTTCAATTATATATTTTCAAATGTTCCCGCCAAAAATGGAGCTCATGGCTCCCTCTGATGATAGTTGAGTGATTGAACTACCCGTTTGTACACTTAGCAGTACTCAGTTTACTGGCAGCAGCTGTTTAGAGAGGTTTACAGTAGGGGTACTGCGGACCCCACTCCATACGAACGGTAACGTGTGACAATGCTTATATTGTTGAAATTGAAATTTTAACAATATAAGCATTTTATTCTCTTTTCTAAGCCTTGAACAGCATTGGAAATAATTTTCATAACTAAATATCAAAAAATCAATGAGTAAGGAGACATTTTTCATGCTGGGGTTTTTTAGACCCCATGTGTCATTTACGAGATTTTTCAAAGGTGTGGCATTTAAGGGTTAAAAAAAGTATTTCTACGGTTTCGCAAAGCGAATTTGAAAATAAATCCGAAAAAATGCGTCCATTTCGGTAAAAACGTGAAATATTTGGGTCATGTAGTTTCAGAGAGCGGGGTTTCCACTGATCCCGAAAAGATTGTTGCCGTTAGGGATTGGAAGGCTCCCCATACTAAACCGCTGTTACATAGTTTCCTCGGATTTTTTTCTTACTACCGAAAATTTGTTAAAGGGTTTTCTTCTTTGGCCAAACCTCTGTTCACGTTAACGGAGAGTAAAACCAAATTTATTTGGGATGAAAAATGCCAAGACGCCTTCGGGGAATTAAAACGGAAATTATCTTCCTCCCCGGTACTTTCTTTCCCAAAGGGGGAAGGGAAATTTATTTTAGACACCGACGCGTCAAAGACAGGGATCGGGGCAGTCTTGTAGCAAAAACAAAATGGAGTAGAAAAAGTCATCGCTTACTTTAATCGCGTGCTAGTAAAGCAGAGAAAAATTATTGCGTGACTCGACGAGAGCTTCTGGCGATTGTTGATTCCCTTAAATCATTTCACCATTATCTTTTAAGACGGAAATTTTTGATCCGCACGGATCATGTTTCCTTGAGGTGGCTGATGTCTTTCAGAGACCTGGAAGGGCAGCTAGCTCGGTGGCTGGAGAGACTCCAACAGTACGAATTCGAAATTATTTACCGCAAAGGACTTTCCCCTGATGGATTATCCAGGCGACAATGTGAGACAATGGGTTGTACAAGAATTGAAAAGAGAAACGCAATTGAGACGGAAAATATGGTCGCTCGAACAGAGTTTGTAGGAGCGAATTTAGAAAATTGGCGGAAAGAACAAAGAAAAGACCCCAGTATTTCTGAAATCTATCGCGCCAAGGAAACGGGGAAACGCTCTCCTCGTTCAGAGAAAGCTTCTACAGACGTGTCCGCCTGAATCTATTGGTCTTATTGGGACGCACTAAGTTTAAAGAATGGGATCCTTTATAAAAGGTGGGAAGCCCCGAATTTGAAAAATCGAGTTTTCTGCAAATAGTGGTCCCTCAAAAACGAGTCAAGGAGATTTTGGAGCAGGCTCACGATTTTCCCTCTGGAGGGCATTTTGGAATCAATAAGACCCTTGATAAAATTAGGAAGCGATTCTTTTGGGCCACTTGCAAGCAAGATGTCGAAGACTGGTGCAGATCATGTAAAATTTGTATCTCCAAAAAGGGCCCCTCAGAAAAAGAAAAATCCCCTTTGCAAATTTACAACTTTGGGGCCCCGTTTGAAAGGATTCAGATGGATATCCTTGGTCCTCTTCCCACAACTTTGTCTGGAAGGAAATATCTTCTTGTCGTTGTGGATTGTTTCACCAAGTGGGTGGAAGCCTTTCCCTTGAAGAATATAAGAGCGATAACGGGGGCAGAAGTTTTTGTAAAAGAGATTGTCTCCAGGCATGGTATTCCCTCTGAGGTCCATACGGATCAGGAAAGAAATTTTGAATCAAAGCTTTTTGCAGAGCTAATGGTACTCCTTGGAATTAGGAAAACGAAAACCACCACCTTACATCCTCAATCGGACGGACAAGTTGAGCGTCAGCACCAAACTCTAATAAATTTTCTTGCTAAGTTTATTTCAGAGAATCAGAGGGATTGGGGTCATTGGATTCCCATGTTTTTGCTGGCGTACAGATCTTCAAAACATGAAACCACTGGTGTGACTTTGCTCGAGTTATACTTCGCTCGAGACCTTAGGTTGCCTTTGGACTTGTGAAGGGAGAGTCCTCCGAAACCTCCTGAGGAAGATCTTCAAATAGCTGAAGGTTATATCAGAAACTTGAGGAAAAAGCTTGAGGAGATCCGTTCCAATATTAAGGGACGGATTAATCTCAAATCTTCTTGTGTGAAAACCCGTTATGATCGAGGGGCTAGGCAGATTCTTTTTTAGGAAGGAAAAAAGGTGTGGCTTTATAATCCCCGAAGACAGAAGGGAAAGGCCCCTAAATTGCAGAGCAATTGGAAGGCCCCTTTTTTATAAATAAAAGGTCAAGGACTCTCGAAAATTTTAAACAAACAAGTAAAGGGCACTGAGAGTCGACGCGGTTCTTGATGCGTTGAAATATCAAATTACTGATTTATTAATTTATTGTACATTCAATCCGTACGTTTCGGCTCAGGATTGAGCCATCTTCAGCGATATAAATTAATATTTGATCAAGTTCTCCATTATACTCTAGTGAGTTTCATGATTGGAAGATCCAGAAACGATGTTAGTTTGTAAATGACTACGAGATCAAAATCAGATAGTCAAGAGAACGAGAACATTACACAGAAAGCCATTATCAAAGAATCAAGTACAACGTTTTATCCGAAACAGCACACGATAAAGAGGTTCCCAAATAACGGTCTTGTCAAGAGAGCACACACATGGTAAATGACCTTTTTTATAGTTAACCCTTTTTTATAGTTAAAAAACTAACAATAAGTGAGGTGGTTTATTGTATTCGGAGATCGCCTAGACATAAGAATAAAGTACATGCTGATAGATTAGTTCCTTTTCCGGATAGGAAATTAGAAGGTTAACAGAGTAGATCGGAACCCGGAGACTACTAGACACTAAGTAAGAATTTTTAAATGTTTTTTTCACAATACACAGTATCCTGGATGTCGCGGTGTCGAGAGAACGCCCGGACACAAGAACTGCCCTTCCGGATTGTCGGGACGACAATCTGAAGAGGGGGGGGGGGGGGCAATGTTACGCCCGCGCTGAGACGGCCCTTGATCCGAGCTGAAGCGAGCTGTCATTCCCGAGAAGTTGCGAAGCGTCCTTAGCAACGTGACGCGCATTGATTTAACTTGTTGAGATCTGATCTTGTTTGTGTTGACACTTCTGTATTTCGCAGCTGTAAATATACGTGAGTCTAGATTTTTTAAGTGCCTCCGTGTTATTAATGCGAGGGTGCCGAGTAAGTGCGAGAGTGCCGCGCTGTGTCGCGAAAGTGTGGAAGCTTCGCTTTGCGTGTACAACAATACATTTTAATAGTTATGCGCTTTGTTAAAGCAGATAATAGTTGGTCATTGAAGGTGGTCACTGAACCTTGTTTTGTTAATAACCAACTATTATCTGCTTTAACAAAGCTTAAACATGATTTACCATGATCAAACAGAGAATACTTTGTATTTATGCTTCCTAAAATATAAAATTGTATATGTACCTTTTATATACCACTATTCTCTGCTTTAACAAATTATTTCTGTTACAGATATTAAGCGTTGAAGTTAACGAAATAGAGTAATATGATAATTTATGGATATATAATACATTCTAATTGTTTATGCGCTTTGTTAAAGCAGATAATAGTTGATCATTGAAGGTGGTCATTGAGTCTTGTTTCTTAATATCTTTTTAATGAACAACGAGCAACGGGAAAGGTCAATGACCTTGAACTCTTTGAAAGTAAGGGCCAACATCAAGGTCAGTCAAAAGTTATTTGTGGCTGATTCTGTAAAGGGAAATATTTATTCCACAGTCACTATCTTTAATTGTACAATTATAATTATACAATTATGGTTAAAGCAGAGAATACTTTATATTTATGCTTTCTAACACATAAAATTGTATATGTATATACTTTTCTATACCAACTATTCTCTGCTTTAACAAATAGACTGTTCAATATATTAATGATTTACTGCTTTAAATGACTTTCCTTTATTTATACATGTACTATTTCCACATACATATCAGTCGTTTATGCCTTTTAATACTCAAAATAACTGCTATATTTTTCAAACTTTTTTGGTTAATCACTTTTCAATAAAGAAACGAGCGACGGCTAAAACCTTTTGAAGATCACTCAGGAGGGTGACCTTGACAACAAGGTTATTGGCGGAAGGTTTGTAAGGGTAAATATTTACCAAAAATAATATGAAAACTGATAACAGCACGTGGTTAGAGACATCTAAGAGTAATAATTTTAGAACATTTTATTACATGGCAACATCTCTGTAAAAAATTATCAACCATATCTCATTATGCCTCAGGTTCTCCTTTAAAACAGATTTAAAATTAAAGTAAAGTACAGGGTTCGTCAAAAGAATCTAACGTTTTTAGGTTGGCTATAACTTTGGCTACGAGAGTCGTGCTGGCATGGGCATAATTGCAATAGCCGTGGAACGCTACGCATTGGGCTTTTACCGTAGAAATATATTTAAAACAAATGAATCTGTAATTGTTACGCAGCGAAAGTTTCGACAACATTTTCATGTGGGTCAACATGGCCAAGTTCCCTGTCGCAACACGATTTTGTCGGTGGAAAATTTTAGATCAACTAAATCAGCATTTAAAAAAATCAATAGGACTCACTGCTTCGATGTTCTTCAAAGTACGGACGGTTCTTGGCCTTCCTGTTGATTTTTTTAATGCTGATCTAGTTGATCAAAAATTTTCCACCCACAACAAAATCGTGTTGCGGCTGGGAACTTGGCCATGTCGACCCACATTAAAATGTTGTCGAAATTTTCGCTGCGTAAAAGTTGCGTCTCCACTGGAGCAACAACGAGCAACTTTTTGTTGATGCATGTTTTTTAAAGAAGTTGCTAGTTGTTACCAAAAGTTTCTTGAAGTTCCTCAATGTTTTTGTTGCCTGCGACAAATGTTGCCGCTTGTTGCGTGTTTCCATTCGAAGCAAAAAAAATTAGCATCATGCGTCAACAAGTCGCAACAGGAACAAATGTTCCTTCAATGTGGACATTCAGTTGCCAATGACACAGTCGCGGTTACGGTTGCATTATCCAAAAATGTCTCATCGTCAGATGAAATGGAATAATGAATTAATTATCAAGTTAATAGAAGAACACAGGAAATATAAATGTTTATGGGCACCTTCTGATAAGAATTACAAATGTAGGAACGTAAAAGAAGATGCTTGGAATGAAATTTCCAAGACTGTTGGAGCCGATATGGCACATACAAAACAAAAAAATGAAAAATTTGATTAGTCAATTTTATAGAGAACGAAAGAAAATACATTCAATGAAGAAATCAGGAGCTGGAGCTATATTTATTAGTAAATGGTTTGCTTACAATTCCATGTTATATCTTCGAGATAAAAATAAGGTTCGTAAATGTAGTGATGGAGGTCTTGATAAAACTGAGGTGAGTATTATATATATATAATTCAATCTATAATATTTTTATTTAATTTTATTTTGTTAACAATAATTTTCTTGCCATGGAACTTGGCCTTCAGGTGACAAAAAGTAATTAGTAAATTCTTTTCGAATATTTTGCACTTCTTGTGAAGACTTGCGCGCTTTTTTACCAATAGAAACAAAACTTGATTGATTTCCCACTTCTTGTCTCCATGAACTGGGTATTATGTTGCCTGTATCTTTATCTCCAGAATCGAATTTTCCGGGAGGTGTATGTGACTGTCTTGAAGTAGAATTACGTTTAAGAAAATTGTGCAAGTGACTACAAGCAGCAACAATTTTCTCAATTTTAGTTGGATGTAAAAGTAATGGCTTTCTTAGAAATCTAAATCTAGCAAATATTTGTCCAAAGACATTCTCTGAAACATTTCTTGGTCTCGATAATCTATAGTTAAAAATTCTTTGAGATGATCCATTTATTTAAATTCCTGGATAGGGTTTTAATATATTCGGGCTTAATGGAAAAGCATCATCTCCTAAGAACAGGTAAGGAACTGCCTTACGTGTTCTCCTCCATCGGATACTTGGTCTTGACAACCTATATTGTAGTACATAACTTGATAATTTGCATTTGATATAGCAAACAGCACAATACTGAAAAATTCTTTATAATTAAAATATTTGCTTTCACTGTTTTCTGGGGCTTGCATGGCGATATGCTTTCCATCCATAACTCCTGCAAATTTTGGAAAATTCCATGATTTCTCAAAATCACCTGCTACATTTTTCCAATTTTCTCTTGTTTGGGGCATCTGGCAAACATAATATAAATAACTTTAAATAATATATTATTTTTATAGATAAATTATTATATATTTATTATATTCATAGATATTAAATAGATTATTTTTATAGATAATTTGTAGATAATATAATTTTTACTTAATGAAATTATGTCATAATATAAGCTTCAAGAGAGTCACTCCTCGATTATAGTTCACTTCGAGTTAAAACATTACTATTTTCTCTTTCAAGGATTTTTCGCATTCAAGTGAAAGTGATATAGAAGTCGAAAACTATGATTCCGAAAACATACACGAAATAGAAAATCTTAACAGAGAGCGGAGCACTGAAACCATCGTTGTGGATAACAATGAACAAAGTCAAAACACTCAAAACATATAACCACCCGGTAAAAAATTTTCCATATAAGAACATATATAATATACATAATAAATATACATATATCAAATATGTCCATACATGTTTTTTTCTTTTGCATTATATATAAATGTAACAGTTGTTATATATGATTATATATGGGCAAATTTTTTTCATTACCTGAAACTTTACTTTTTATAAAAAATTGAATGCAAACATAATCTTTTTAATTATTTTTAGGTTCTTTTTATTATTTCTTCTATATATACGAACAGATATTATACAAGAGAAAAAAAACATATGGACATATTTGATATATAATTATATATATTTATACATGTTTTATATAAAAAATTTTTTCAGAAATATCACAAGGAGATAAATCCCTTCCAAGTACTTCAACTATTTCAACGGATAATACCTCTACACATAAAGATTCTAATAACTCATTCAATCGGAGAAACACTGCAGAATTTACAAGTCCACCAAAGAAGAAAGCATTAAAGAGAAAAACAATTTATGAACATAAAAAACGCGATGAAGCGATGAAGGCTACGCGATAATGAAAAACTAGGAAAATAAGCAAAATCGCCATAGATTTACAGTTTTTGGCGAGCACGTTGCATGTAAAATGAGGATACTACGTACGGAAAACGCACAGAATATGGTAGAGCATATTATTTGCAATACTTTACTTACTGGGAAGCTTCAATGGGTAAATACGATCAACCGTCATCTGGGTTATGTAATGTATCGCCAATTTCGCCAACTCCAACATTGCAAGCACTTTTACCCTTGCATTCACCAGCATCTTTAAATGCGTCATATTACTCTGAAGGTAATTTCTATTCTGAATCACCATCACCCTTACAAGCAAGTACAAATTCATCAATTCATGACTTTAACTCTACAACTAAACCGACTACCCAGGAGATACAAAGTAGTAATATCATCTATGAAGCAATGCAAAATATTTAAGTAATTGTTTCAGTAAGCAGCATCCTACTCAAATTAAACATTCTTTGAAAAAATAATGTAATATAATATCAAAATAATATAATATAATGGAAAAATAAACTGAATATTTCTATATTGAAATGTGTACGTTTTATCACAGTCACACTGTCCTATATCGTCTGATATTATACCTATAATATATTAATATATTATCCTTAATATTAAAATTGTCTCACTTTTACTTGGTCTTGTAATACCTCCACAATTGCATCACAAGTCTCAGGTATAATTTTAGAAACCGCTTGCTTTGAAACTCTAAAAAGGTACATTAACAAATGGTAAGAATTTCCTGTGGCCAAAAACCTCAAGGTAACAAGTAAACGCTCTAGAGGCAATATTGCTGTTTTGCAGTTTGTGTCAGCTTTTCTTATAATAGGACCAATACGCTGAAGTAAATATTCTACGTCCGAATGTGACAAATGTAGAAAATTTGTTAGATGTTGCTTATCAGTGATTAAATCGTCATTTGTTAATGCATTCATAAGCTGTATGCTCCCGTGTTTATGACGGTCTTGAAGACTTGGTCGCACCCACACTTTTCGTTTCTTCTTTTGGTTGCCATTAATAACAAAATATGCAGCAGCTGCAAGAAGTACGTCTTCTTCTGTCATTGCTCACTCTACACCATTTGCAGTATAACTGATTCTTTTCTCAGTGTGGACAACTTGTTGTTGGCTACAAATAGGAAGACGAGAATCGGAACAAAACCGAAATGTTCTTGTGATTATGTTGCTTCAGTGTAAACAAAATATTGCCATAAGTTGACATATGTCGGATTATTTCGAAACATTTAGCAACAACGAGCAACAAAAAGTTGCTCGTTGTTGCTCCAGTGGAGACACAGCTTAACAATTACAGATTCATTTGTTTTAAAATACATTTCTAAGGCAACAACCCGATGCGTAGCGTTCCACGGCTCCATTACAATTAAAATGGCATAAAAATAAAGTTTATCCCCGCCCTACCCATGACCGCACGATTTTCCTAGCCAAAGTTATAGCCAACCTAAAAACGTCAGATCTTTTTGCCGGACCCTGTATTATACATACAAACACATACACACTATTGCATCTATGTTAATTTTTACTTGTTAATCTATTCTGTTATTTTTAATTGTTATAAAAGTATGTTAAAAATAATGTTAGTATATACGGCGTTTGGCTCTTTTATCCGTCTTCGCTCGCCGAGTATTCGATTGCTCGCAGGACGGTAGAATGTGCAATGTGTGGTGGAGTCGTAGAATTGATGATGGCTTATATATAATAAATATAACCATTTATTCAATATGTACACCATGTACAGAGGATCTATGTGTCAGTGTGTATTTGTGGTGGTCCTGACAAGGGCTGTTTGGTCTCTTAAGGTGGCGTGAGCCTTAACACTATACCAGTACGGCAGTCTTGGGGCCGCACCAGTTGAGATGGTGGTAGTAACGGGCGTGGAGCAGTCCTCGGCCTTCGTCGGAGCTTCTGCGGCGGCAGCGTTACCACTCGTAAGCGTTTTCCAAGAAGCTGTTCTTCCTTTCAGTCGCTAAGAGCTTATGGGCGGTTGAATGCTGTGGAAGCTCTCGCCACGGGACCTTTTATATCGTTCCTTGTTGTATTCTTAATAAGAGAAACTGAAGCGATAATAAGAAAGACCGCTTAGCGGTGAAAGCTTCTTCGAAAGCTTGTTGTAATCCTTGGTACCGGATCAGGTGCGCGGCACGCGTGCGGCAGGTTGCCGCTTGGCAGGGGCGTGCCCGGGCAACGCTCGATCGGCGCATCGCCCGGGCCAATCGGAGCTGCTCCGGCTACCGCTCGGCAGGGGCGCGCCCAGTCGGTGCGGTGGCCGTGCTATCGTTTGGTAACGGTAGGTACGGCTCCCACAGGACCCCCTTTGTAGTTTTAAACTCTCGCCTGGAATCGCCTGGATCGGCTTTCGCGTCCTTCTGCTCTGAGTTTCTACTGACAGGGTTGTCTTTTTCGTAGTTGTCACCGGTAGTGATGTTGTCTCTGGTGGTGAGGCTGTCTCAGCTTCTGCGAGTATGTATGCCGGTTGTGGTCGCTTTATCGAGACATTTGTTGGCTTATCTCCTGTTCTGATAGTGTAGAACCACTCGGTCCGTTTGATGACCTCGTACGGTCCACCGTAGCGTGGTTGGAGTGCGCCAGTTGGTGCGTCGTGCCTCACGAAGACGTGGGAAGTTTTGTTCATGGCTCGGTATATGAATGTGTTCTTCCTGCCGTGGCGCTTCAGCCTGGATGTTAGGCGACCTATGTGGCTGCGTAAGCAGTCGATGAGTTTTTCGCTCGTCACTCGTCCGTTGTTGGAGTGGTTGAGGAATTCTCCCGGCAGGTGGATCGGCTTACCGTACACTAACTCGGCGGGTGTTGCTGCAATGGCCTCTTTGTGGGCGGCTCTAATGCTCATAAGGACTACTGGCAGGATTTCGGTCCATTTGTCTGTATCGTGGCATCTAATGGCTGTTTTTAGCTGCCGGTGGAATCTCTCTACCATGCCGTTGGCTTGTGGATGGTAGGCTGTGGTCCTTTAGTGTTTTGCGCTGGTTACTTTCATAAGCCGGCGGAAAAGGTTGGACTCGAACTGCCGTCCTTGGTCGGTGGTGATTTTCTCGGGGAATCTCGTACCGTGCCATCCACTGCGTGAAGAGTTGTCTTGCAATGGTCTCTGCCGTGATGTCCTCTACTGGGATTGCCTCAGGCCATCGAGTGTATCTGTCGATGATTGTTAGGTAGTATCGGTGTTCTCTCGACATCGGCAGTGGTCCAACAAAATCCAGGTGAATGTGCTGGAATTTGCGTGTCGGTTGGAGGAATGTCCCGACAGGAGGATGGTTGTGTCTCTCGATTTTTGCACGTTGGCATTGTGTGTATCGGTAGCAGTCTTGGCCTGTATCCATCGGTAGCAGTCT
The DNA here is from genome assembly GCA_035220615.1 of Leptothorax acervorum. NCBI lineage: Eukaryota > Metazoa > Arthropoda > Insecta > Hymenoptera > Formicidae > Leptothorax > Leptothorax acervorum. The sequence continues at coordinate 69,302 of JASTWQ010000646.1, read as the reverse complement.
CTGTTGATGCCAGGCCATACAAAGTTTTGAGTAATCAGTTTTGTCGTTGCCTAGATTCCGGGGTGCGATAAACCGTGCAGGCTTTGGAAAACCTGCTTTCGGTAGGGCGCTGTCACGAATGGTCGCTGTGTTCCTGTTGCGGTGTCACAGAATATCATCGTGATTGTTCCCGGGATGTTGACTTTTGTCAGTCTCAATGACGACGTATTGTTTTTTCTTATGGCGCTAAGTTCTTTGTCTTCGCCTTGTGCCTGTGCTAGCTCTTTGCAATCTATTATCTTAGTGATACTGTTCACGCAGGATAGAGCGTCGGCTATTATGTTCTCTTTGCCGGCTATGTGCCGGATATTCGTGAAGAACTGGCTTAAAAATTCGAAGTGTCGGGCTTGTCTTGGTGAGCTCTTTAATGGATTTTGGTTTAGCGCGTACACCAAGGGCTTATGGTTTGTGTATATGGCGAAGTGTTTTCTTTCTATTAGATAGCGGAAATGTCTTATTGCAGTGTATACTGCCAACAGTTTCCTATCGTAGGGGTTGTATTTGATTTGAGCCTTTGATAATTTCTTGCTATAGAAAGCTAGCGGTTGTGCCTGTCCTGCTACGAGCTGGTGTAGAACCGCTCCTATGGCAGTGCCAGAGGCGTCTGTTGTGAGTGTAAGTTCCGCATCGGACTGTGGATGGGCAAGGAGTGTTGCAGTATTTGAATGCAGTTTCTAGCTCCGGTGTCCACTCGACAGGAGTTTTGCCTTTCCTCTTTGGTCCCTTTAGTACCTCATTAAGGATTGCCTGTTCCTGTGCTGCGCCGTGCGGTGGAAATTAATAGTGCCGAGGAATTGTCGGAGTTGCTTGACTGTTTCTGGCTTGCGATAGTTTTATATTGCCTCCACTTTTTCAGGAAAGGGACGCGTTTCTGCCTTCGAAACGAGGTATCTTAGAAATCGTACCTCCGTTGTCCCGAAAACGCATTTAGCTGGGTTAAGCCGTATCCAATATTGTTGTAGTCGCTTAAATACCTCTCGTAGGTGTCGTTTATGTTCTTTTTCGTTCGCAGACGTTATTAAAATGTCGTCTATGTAGACGTAGCAGTATTTAGTCTTTGGAGGACTTGATAAAACGCTGAAAGGTTTGTGCTGCGTTCCTTAGACCAAAGGGCATGTATAGAAACTCGTATTGCCTGAACGGTGTTGTAATTGCCGTCTTTGGTATGTCTTTTGGGTTTATCGGGATCTAATTGTATGTTCGGACCAAATCTAGCGTTGTGAAGATGGTCTTTCCGTGTAGCGTCTGTGCGAAGTTCTCTATGTGCGATCAGATATCGGTCGGGTATCGTTCGATTATCCAGTTGCCGAAAGTCATTGCACGGTCTTCACATCTTTTCCTTTTTGGGCGCCATGTGTAACGGTGCTACCCATGGACTCTGCGATGGTTGGATTATTCCTTCCCGCCGTAAGAAGTCAAATTCTATTTTTGCCGCTTTTAGCTTGTCCGGCGCCAAGCGCCTTGGTCTGCATGCCTCTAATGGTTCCGGGGGATAATTTCAATGTAATGCACTGTGTTGTGCGTATTTTGTGGACCCCCCGGTTGTTGCGTCATCTTTGGGAACTTTCGCAATATACGGTGATAGGCTGGTCCCTTGTTGAATGCCTTTAGATTGTCTGTTTTTTATGTAGCCTCCTGCGCGAAGTCTGGTGCGTCCGTCGACTAAGCAGCCTCTCCTGATATCTGGTAACAGTTGGTAGTGTGCCAAGTCGTAACCTATGATTGGAGTCGTGACGTCCGCTTTACGAATCTCCACGGGAATTTTCGGCGTAAACCCGAAAGGGAGTTGGAGACTTAAGTTTCCATATGTAGCTATCGTGGATCCGTTGACTGCGTATAGTTTGCATCTTTCTTTTCGGGCTCCCTTATATCAAATGTGGGGGTAGACGCTTATGTCAGACCCGGTGTCGATTGGGTCTTTGTCTTTCGGTCGATTAGAAAGAGGCGGCGTGGTAGGGGGTTGCCATCGTTGGCCGCCATCAACGACTGCTTTGGTCATTTTCCGTCTTTGTTTGCTTGTAAGTGCTTGATTCTTCGCACTTTCGTACCTTGTCTTTAAATTTTCTGTGATAGAAGCAGAACTCCGTTGCGAATACCTTCGAGCGGCTGCGGCTGCGATTACGATCTCTGCTGCGGGATCGGTCATCCCTCCATCGCTTCTTTTTCTTGAGAATTGCGTTGTCAGGGCTGCTACCTGTTTTGTCAACGCTTGAATCTGTGCCTCCAGAGATGTCTTATGTGTGTTTGCTGGTTCGACTGTTGCAACTACGGTGCGGTAGTTGACCTCGTGGATTCGGTCGGCTTGTTCTGTGACTTCCTCCAGCCGGTCTCCTTGTCGTGTCGCTAGGATGACCTGCATTTGAGCGGACATCCTTCCGAGCCAGTGTGTTCGGAGTTCAAAGGAGGCTGTCCGGTACTGCGTTGCCTGCCAGGCCTTGAAGGTGGCGCAATAACTGTGACGGTTTCCTGTTACCAAGTTCCTCGTGCTCCAGCAGTTGTCGCGTTTTCTGCTCCTGCGATGCTGACAGTCTCTGCGTAAGCGTTTCCTTCAGTTCCGTACTTGTCTTCTGCCGGTGGAGACGTAACGACGTCCTTTACCTCTCTAGCAAACCTGGTGTCAATCTGCCAAAAGGCGTAAGCGTATCGTGTTGAGTCTCGAGTAATTCCGCATATGATGAACTTGCTCTCCAGTTTAGCGAACCACAGCTCTTCTGGCCAGAATGGTGGCATCCGGTAATCCGACGCGGTTTATATGAAGGTTCTTCCTCCTTGTGCTCAATGTAGACTTAGTGGGAAGCTCTTTGTTCGACGTTTGCTTTGGTGTCGCCATTTCTTGTCAGTGTTTGTCCTGCGTCGGGGTCACCAGTTATGGCGTATATCCACTTTAATTCGACTTTGGTCGCCGAGTATCCGATCGCTCGAAGGACGGTAGAATGCGCAGTATGTGGTGGAGTCGTAGAAATGATGATGGCTTGTACATAATAAATATATCGATTTATTTAATATGTGCACTATGTACATACAGAGGATCTATGTGTCAGTGTGTATTTGTGATGGCCCTGCCAAGGGCCGTTTGGACTCTTGAGGTGGCGTGAGCCTTCCCACTATACCAGGACGGCAGTCCTGAGGTCGCACCAGTTAAAAAATGGTGGCGGTAACAGTCGTGGAGCAGTCCTCGGCCTCGGTCGGAGCTTCGGCAGCGTTACCACTCGTAAGGGTTTTCTAAAAGTTTTTTCTTTCAGTCGCTGGGAGCTTTTGAGCGGTTGAATTCTGCGCAAGCTCTTGTCGCAAGGCCTTCATCGATCCTCGTTGTGTTCTTAATACGAGAAACTGAAGCGATAATAAGAAAAGCCGCCTAGCGGTAAAAGCTCCTTCGAAAGCTTGTTGTGATACTTGGTACCGGATCAGGTGCGCGGCACGTGTTCGGCGCGCGTACGGCAGGTTGCCGCTTGGCAGGGGCGTGCTCGATCGGCGCGTCACCCGGGCCAATCGGCGCGCTGCTTGGGCTGCCGCTCGGCAGGGGCGCGCCTAGTCGGTGTGGTGGCCGTGCTACCGTTTGGTACGTACCGCCACCACAGTATAACAACTTATTAGTTTTAAAAATATAAAATAATACAATAAAAAGTTAAGGGGAAAAAGGTTTAAGATTTTTTTCCCAATTTAGTATTTTTCCATATCCATGTTTAGATACTGGCATAATGTTTTTGAGTAGTTAACTCCATTGAAACTTACCTATCTACGATATGTCCAGTTAGAAGTTTACCATTACTGCATGCCATAGCCACTTGTGTACTATCGCTGGACCAAGCTATGCTGTAAATACTCCCCGTATTTACTTTTTCCATAGAATGTGACCACTAAAACATGATAAGTAGATTTATAAGTTATGAGAAAGGTTGCGAAATCATACAACAAAACTACCTGTCTTTACTACAACTGTTTCCCTTTTTTATTGGTTAAACATATCATTTTTTATTTTATTTTGTTCTTAAAATTGACTACATTTTAATCAATGCTTTTTTAAATAAGCACCATCTGCATTCTAATTATAATTTTTAAAAGATTTATTTTTTGACACCTTAACTGCTCTTCTAACCTCTAATAAAATTATAATTTTTTTAAACCATGGGAGAGATTAGGAATGCACCAGTGTTCAATAATGTGTAATGATAACTCCTTGTATATATACGTGTTCGGTTTATTTCGGCTATATACAGTACGTACAATGTTTGTGTTTCAATCACTTAGGCGCCCTGCGGCGCAATCCAAAAAATTTCTAGCGAGTGGTTTACTTTCAATACGATAGGTGTGACGTCGTAAGTGTGACCCGGATCGATACGGCGTTCAGCTGTGGTTTGCGCTTCTCTACGATATTGTTCCAAAATTCTAATTATATAATTTTCTTGATTTATAAAAGTTGATCCATCCGAATGACATTTTATTTGCATTCCTAGAGAGTTCTTTTAGTGAACCAAGTGTTATCTTGAAATCTTCTTTTAAAGCAGAGAACACACATTTCTGCATAACGCCTAATGCATAACGCATAAGGGAATGAATCAATCATAGTCTTTCACTTCCATCGAGGAAATAGAAATAAATGACTCTGATTGGGTCATTTGCTTATGCGTTATGTATTATGCGCTATGAAGAAGTGTGTGCTCTCCATTTAACTGTCTTAGAAAATTTTCAATTTCTTCCTCATCACTTCCCACAACCAGTCCATCATCTACATAGATGTGTAACGATGCGCCCCTAGCCCGCATCGTGTCCCGGCTTACACCCGCCGGGGACCGCCCGGCCGAACATCCGCCGGGCGGAAATGTGGGCGCGATGCCCACATTTATAAAACAATTAAACAATTATAAACCGCGATCTCGCCGTGATAACGGCTCGAGACGTCGCGGCCAGTCCGAACGGCCCACCGACAAGGCCGGCGGGACCCGAGCGCCGCCGAGCGCCGCCGAGCGCCGCCGAGCGCCGCCGAGCGCCGAAAGCGAGTTGACAGTTCCGACCACGCGTTCGTCGACGCACGTGCGCGCTGCTGTCAACTCCCCACACCGGGACTGTAAAATACCGTATCGCCGCGGTATATAAACCGCGAACAGTAGACTAAAATTGTCACTCAGTCCTGATCCTAGACACAAGCAGTAATCGTGGTCGAGAGCTCTCCGTCCACGATCGAGTGCTCTCGTTTTATCCTACGACGTCTTTCTTTCCATACCTGGGGAGGCGGAAAACCGAGGTGGAGAGCTCTCCGTCTCGGGCGAGTGCTCTCGTCGCCGACGCATACGAATCCTGGTTAATCGGAACGAACTGGTCCGTACGTCCAGACGTTTCCGACTTCGCCTCGCCCGCCAAGAATATCACGTCCAGCCTAACGCGCGGCCGGATCGCGTTCGGTGTATAACGCCATCCGGGGCGTGTCATTTCCGCGTTGAACCGTGCTGGACATCCGCGCCTTTGAAGTACGCGCGCGGTATTGTTATTACGTTTATATTGAGTTACGCCGTATTGGGCATCCGCGCCTCCGAAGCACACGCGCCGGTATTATCACGTTCTTTAAATTCTTGTATTAAGACGTACTGGGCATTCGCGCCTCCGAAGTACCCGCGCCGGTGTTATTACGACAATTAAGACTTCTTGTATTACGACGTACTGGGCATTCGCGCCTCCGAAGTACCCGCGCCGGTGTTATTACGACGATTAAGACTTCTTGTATTACGACGTACTGGGCATTCGCGCCTCCGAAGTACACGCGCCGGTATTATTACATCTGTTAAGACATTGTGCAGTAAGACGTACTGGGCATTCGCGCCTCCAAAGTACGCACGCCGATATTATAACACCGATACTATATAAACAGATAATCTGCGGATCTCAGCGGTATAATCCACACACCGCTAGTCAAATATTTGTATCTTTTACCACGCTCAAACACCTAAGCGAAATAAATTACATTTTATTTTCTTTTAAAACTCTACGCTCACGTCTATTGTCTCAGGACATACCTAGCGAACTCCTGACCCGGCGAGCCAGTCCGCGTTCGTTGCCGATCTGAAGGCAGGTCGTTATAGATGACAACATACAGGGAATCTTTATAAAATAAGCATGGGTCTTCAGTGCTTACTTTTAAACCAATTTTCTTTATGAACTTCATAAAACGTTTGTTCCAGCAGCGTGGAGCTTGCTTCAGCCAATACAAGTTTATTCTTAGTCGACATACACTACCGCTGCTTGTCATTAAAACTTTCCGATTGCTCTAAATATACTTCCCCCTGAAGTATCTTTCTATGAAAAAAGCATGTTACTTGCGTGGTTATTTCTCATCGAAAAGTTGAGGCCTCTTTTCCACGATGCTGATTGGCCATTTTGAATGTGAAATAAAATGAAGTTCTCTCGAATGTGAAAAGATTTGAAACGAAATGTAACAAACCAAATGAAATGAAGTGAAGTAAAATGAAGTGAAGTGAAATGAAACAAAACGAACTGAACTAAAAAATAAAAAAAAATAAAATAAACTAAAACGAAATAAAATGAATTAAAAAGAAATGGAACAAAATAACATGAAATGAAACAAAACGATTGAAATTAAATGAAATAAAACGAAATAAAATGGAATACAATTAAATAAAATTAAATAAAACAAAATAAAATATAATAAAATAAAACAAAATAAAACGACTCAAAATAAAATGAAAATAATGTAATAAAGTAAAACAAAACAAAATAAAATAAAATAAAACAAAACTGCACATGGGGGTGTAGGGTAAACCTCGCTTTACGTGGTAAGTTGAAAAAAGGTAATACTAAAGGAGAGCTCACTCCTCACCGATTTTGTTGAACTTAGGCATAATCGACGCGTTTTTGCACAAAACGACCGAATCTGGCAGAACAAAGTGTCGCTTTGCCCCGCGAAGCGAGATATTAACAGTTAAAGTTGACGACTATCAGGTTATGAAACCTGTCATACCGACAAGATGTAGCGACTATAACCATGACCCGCAGCCACTTGCGCATGCTCTGTTAGCTCTGTGGCCACATGCGCATGCTCAGTGGCCGCACGCGCATGCAAAAGTGCGCGAATTTGAAACGTATGTATACTTTTAATGATAAATAAATATAAGTATTATGTATTTAATCTTCGCCTTACTAAACAGATGAGTCTACCATATACTAAAAATATTAAACATTGATTAGGAATTTCTTCACCAGTGATTAATAACCAAAAATAAATACTTAATTGACCATGACTAGCACATTTATTGAAAATGTCGACACGACGTTTTGAGCCAAATTCGGCTCCTTCTCAAGTGTATAAATACTATATTTTTACATAGACATTCATTAGTCACAACATGTGCCTGCAAGTCCGATCTAAGAATGCTATGTGCGTTATAAAATATAAAATAGATTGTGTTCAGAAGCACGTCTGCACACCACGGTTACGAACAACACAACGGTCAATTAAGTATTTATTTTTGGTTAAAAATATTAATACTGAAAAGATTAGCGAGGCCCCGTAAGCAAGGGTATTTTTTTACCAGATTAAGTCTTGTTTTCGAAATAGATGTTGCTTTTGCAATAGAAAAGTGTTATATCAAAGTCGGGGGGCTCCGCCAGGGGCGGCCAAGGGCTTCGCCCCCTGAACCCCCTTTCGGGGAACTCCGCCCCCCTACCACCGCCGGGGGGCTTCGCCCCCCTCAACCCCCATTGGAAGTTTCGTTTACACGTACTACATGCTAAGTTGTAAAGCGAGGTCCAGGCGAAGCTTCCAATGGGGGGTCCAGGGGGCGAAGCCCCGGGCCAGGGGGTTTCGGGGGGCTCCGCCCCCGACTTTGATATAACACTTTTCTATTGCAAAAGCAACATCTATTACAAAAACAAAACTTAATTTGGTAGAAAAAACTGTCGTGAAACAGGCGTTGGCAGGGAGGGTGGTTGTGGGAAGAGAGGCAACGCCCTACCTTGCGTAGGGGTCTTGCTAATCTTTTCTGTATCTATTTTTAGTATATTGTAGACTCATCTATTTAGTAAGGCGAAGATTTAATAGATATATACAATAAATTCTACACGTCAAGTGAATAAAACGTCCTACCTTGCGTACTGGGCCTCGCTAATCTCTTCAGTATTAATATTTTTAGTATATGGTACACTCATCTATTTAGCAAGGAGAAGATTTAATACATAATACTTATAATTATTTATCATTAAAAGTATACATACGTTTCAAATTCACGCACTCTTGCATGCGCGTGCGGCCACTGAGCATGCGCATGTGGCCGCGGGCATGTTCGCAGTCGCTACATCTTGTCGATATGACAGGTTTCATAACCTGATAGTCGTCAACTTTAACTGTTAATATCTCGCTTTGCAAGGCAGAGCGACACTTTTTTCTGCCAGATTCGGTCGTTTTATGCAAGAATGCGTCGATTAAGCCTAAGATCAGCGAAATCGGTGAGGAGTGAGCTCTCCTTTAATATTACCTGAAAAGGTATCCAATCGGGACTGCGTCCGAACGGGAGTGTGTACGATCGGAACTGTGTCCGAACGGGACAGTGTCCGATCGGGACTAAGTAAAAATACATAAAAAGGAAGTATTTATGTCAAACTGCTTTAGTTTCATTTGTTTTGAAGTAACTATTGCAAGCAATGTGCGAACAATATTATGTTGCGCTACGGAACTGTAAGTTTCGTTATAATTTGTTCCTTGTTTCTGTACATATCCCTTTGCAAGTAAACGTACTAACGTAGTAGCATATAAATACAGTAGCCAGATCTGGGCCGCCTGCGCGGGGAGGCTGGGGTGGCGAGTCGGGAAGCGCGGGAAATACTATAAGAGGTGAGCGAGAGGACCGAAGTGGAAGAAGGGCGCCGCCGGTGCTCCCCCGTCATCGTCCGGGGGAACGGGGTGCGGGGAAGGAAGCGCGTAGTGCCAGCGTCTCGCAACAGATGACGCCACGCACGACGCTTTAATTACTGAGTTTAATGCACGGACGCGTACAGGCGCGATGTCTTAGATGTCTTATCGCGGCAATAAATTCGGTCGAGGGGGGATTAGAAGATTACGTCATCGGCGTCGCGCAGTTTTGTCGCAGTTCGAGGATTATTCAACGACGCGATAACCTTGCGAAAGAAAAAAGGAAACACGGCGTGACAAAGCGCTATAGATCACCCACGCGTGTTGCGGTAGAGGGTACAACGGCTGAAACAGGATTTTTCGACATTCCCTTGGTGTCTGGTAGTACAAGGGCCAAAATCGGCCTAACCTGCATGACCTGGCTGCTCTATCAACAGGCGAAAATTCCGCGGGAGCGAGTACTGCCGGTTGGTGACCGGATTGGGACCGTGCCCGCTCTCGCGGAGGCCACCGCCGAGGCCACTGCCCTTCACGCGTTCGATGCTCCTGGGTCCCTGTGGGGCTCCCTGTTTGGGGGTTTTCGTGGGTCCGAAACACACTTACATTTACACTTACATACAAACATATATTGAGGTGAGAGAAAGTACCCTGCAAAAGGATTTTCAATCATGACAAACAAAATTACGGAAATTGAAATGAAAAATGTCGAGGAAGTATCCGGGGTTTTCCACCCCCAAGTAAAGGTGGTGCCCGTAAAGAGTTAGGGGGAGTTGCCGGCTCGTACAAGATCGGGTCCTGCCTCCAAGACGGGGAGACAGAAGATGACTGAGGGAATATACCAGAGCACCCCAGCCACCCCCGCCGTGACACCGGCGTCAACACCTAGTGTGGCGAGGAAGAAGAGGACACTGGAGCGAACAGGGTCGACTGCGTCCTTCGCCCGACAAGTGCTTCAGTGGCCGGGGAAGGAGACGGAGATGTGGTGCCTTTCCCTGATGATGAAGAGGAGGGCACAGCGGCGAAAGTTAAATAAGATAGCCGAGGTTGCCCAATTACCACGGGCCAAGGGGTAGTAACACGGAAGCAACACAGGTAGTTGGAAAAGGAGAATAAGGACCTCAGAAAGCAACTGAAGGGGAGCGAAGAGGTGGAGGACCCTACGATGTTCCCATCAAATTCTCGCACTTTTCATAAACTCCGAGAGGAGCTTAATGAGGACTTTTAAAGATTGCGAGGAACCCCAACACCGGACCTCACCGCCAGGATTGTGGAGGCAACCCAAGTGGTCTTGAAGGTTGTCAAGAAATCGGGCCACTTTCAGGGCCGTTTCACAAGTCTGAGAAGAGCGGCCCTGGTTGTGAATGCCGTGTCGACTCCTCTGTCGATGAGGGCGCAGATGTCGCGGCCAGGCTCGGTAGAGGAGGAGCTCGCGGTCCTCCGGTTGGAACTGAAGTCCGTTCGGGAGGAAAACGAGCGACTGGGGATGGAGGTGGGGCAACTAAGGACAGAGTCCCGCCGCAGGAAACCCGTGCCTCCGTTTCCGGGGGCGACGACGGCTCGGATGTCATCACGATCTTGTGACTCTCGCCCCCGAGAAGAGTCATGACCAGGGAGAGGGGGAGACTTCCTCCCAAAACTTTTCGGACTCGAAGACGGAAGGAGGTGAAAGAGTTACGGACGTTTGGCCCGAGGTGAGAAGACCTCCAATCAGGGGGATCTCCAAACTTCTAGACACGTTCGCACGGGGTATCAGAGGTGAAGACAAAAGGGCGTATGATGTAATGACGGTGCAGATCAACGCCCTCCTCACCCAGAGAGAGAAAATGTCTTCCCAAGTGGCGGGGTTTACCTCTGCCGGGGAGACAACTGAGAACCTCGGTAAAGAATGGAATATTCCTCGGGGGGGCAGAACAGCAGACCCCCATGGAAAAGAAAAAGAAGAAGAAGAAGGGTGCGCAGGGGGAGCTGGACCTCCCCCTCCTCCCTCGCCGCTGCGGGCGGCTGGGGAAATATCCGGGCGCTCCGGAAAAAGGAGTCAGGCAATTGATCGGGCTTTATTAAGTGAAGGTAAGAAAGCATCTTTGCCCCCCGTCCCCCGGGCTGCTGACCATCAGAAGTAGGCCCGTGTGGTTGGGAGGAGAAAAAGAAGGGCAACGAAAAAAGTCGATCGTGCCCCTGCGCCTCCTTTAGCCGGGCGAAATAAAACCTCCTCTAGGCCGGGGGATAGGCCTTCTGCGGCGCAGCAGCCAAAGGCTGCAGCGCCGAAGGTGAAGAAGAGGGTTCCCCCGAAATCGGCGGCGATTACCATTACCTGTCCAGTGGGCGAGTATGCGAAGGTAATGAAAACGGCCAGGCAAAAGATTAGTTTGGCCGATTATGGGATTTCCAGCTTGAAACCATTACTGGCGTCCTGATTCTGGAGGTCCCGGGGGCGGCCGCTGACGGGGGGGCCAAAGCGGACGCGCTCGCGAAGAGACTTCGAAAGGAGCTCTCGCGTATGGAGGGCGTCCGCGTGGCTCAATCGACCAAAATGGCGGAGCTGAGGATCTGCGGCTTCGAGGAGTCGGTCACCGCGGAGGAAATTGCATCTGCAGTGGCTGGGGTCGGGGGCTGTGGATTGAAGGAGGTAACCGTGGGCCAGATCCGGTTTGCACCGCGAGGTCTGGGGTCGATTTGAGCGAGATGCCCGCTCTCGGCAGCAACCAACGTTGCGAAAATAGGTCGCCTAACGATAGGCTGAGTGATTGCCGGGGTGCAGCTGTTGGAGGACAGGCCCTTCCAGTGCTACAAGTGCTTGGAGAGAGGCCATGTTAGGCAGCACTGTAGCAGCACCATGGATAGGAGTGGTTGCTGCTATAAATATGGCTTCCCGGGTCACCGAGCCAGAGAGTGTGAGGGCACCATTAGGTGCCTAGTGTGCGTCGATTTGGGGCGGCCGACTGGCCATCGGGTGAGCAATGCAGCTTGCACGCCCCCCAAGAAGAAGGAGAGAGGAAAACCGGGTGGCGGGGAGAGGTCGGCCCTTGCCCCCAACACCGGGTGCCCTCACGCCTTCTGAGGCCGTTGCCCCTGCCCCCCAGCCGGAAGTGCCGGAGGCGATGGAGGTGGCGGTGGCGGAGACGCCAATGGAGCAGCACCCTCTTAGGGAGCATCAGAGGGAGAAGACAACTTCTTCCTCCACCGATGAGGCTTGTCCTGGAGGAGACGGTACGCCTAAAAAGTTAAATAATGGCCACTAAGTTTCTCCAAGCAAATTTCAACCACGCCCGTCAGGCTCAGAACCTCTTCCTGCATACCCTGGCAGAGCGTGATTGTGGACTGGGGATAGCCGCCGAACCATACAGAGTGCCCCCGAACCACCCGTGTTGGGCGAGGGACGCCGCCGCTGGCTCGGTGGCAATCACGTGGAGGGATGTCCGAACTCCTCCCCCTGTACACACATGGAGTCGGGAGAGGGGTTCGTGGCTGTTAAATGGGTGCCCGTCTTCGTATTGGGGATGTATCCGCCTCCCAGATGGGACCTCGCCCAGTATGAGAGGATGTTGGACGGGTTAGGGGGCACGTCTATTAAGCTGGCACAGCCATTTCAGCACAATCAAATGCAACCTATCTAATAATTAATTGCTATTTAATTGCTAATTAATTGCTCTATTCGCGATTTTTTTGCTCCAGCCGATTCGCTAAAAACAATGGCTGTGCTAGCTTAAGATTAAAGTTAGCACAGCCATAAAGAAAAAAAGCGAGAAATTAAAAATCAAATACGTATTTTTGTAGTTCTATTTAATTGCTAATTAATTGCTCTATTCCCGATTTTTTTGCTCCAGCCGATTTGCTAAAAACAATGGCCATAAAGAAAAAATAGAAGGAAACTAAAAATTAAATACGTATTTTTTTAGTTCTATTTAATTGCTAATTAATTACTCTATTCCCGATTTTTTTGCTCCAGCCGATTCGCTAAAAACAATGGCTGTGCTAGCTTAAGATTAAAGTTAGCACAGCCATAAAGAAAAAAAGCGAGAAATTAAAAATCAAATACGTATTTTTGTAGTTCTATTTAATTGCTAATTAATTGCTCTATTCCCGATTTTTTTGCTCCAGCCGATTCGCTAAAAACAATGGCTGTGCTAGCTTCAGACTAAAGTTATCACAGTCGTATAGAAAAAAAGGCAGGAAACTAAAAATCAAATACGTATTTCTGTAGTTCTATTTAATTGCTAATTAATTGCCCTATTCCCGATTTTTTTGTTCCAGCCGATTCGCTACAAATGATGGCTGTGCTAGCTACAGACTAAAGTTATCACAGTCGTAAAGAAAGAAAAGCAGGAAACTAAAAATTAAATACGTATTTTTGTAGCTCTATTTAATTGCTAATTAATTGCTCTATTCTCGATTTTGTTACTTTAGCCGTTAAGAACAACGCTAAAAACAGCGTCTGTTCCGCTAAAAACTGGATTACTGAGACCCGCTGTACACAAATAAGGTATATTAGAAAAGTTAATTGCTCGCACAAGTATGGTGTCGAAATGTTTCGAATGTATTTAATTTTTAGTTTCCTGCTTTTCTTTCTTTACGACTGTGATAACTTTAGTCTGAAGCTAGCACAGTCATAATTTGTAGCGAATCGGCTGGAGCAAAAAAATCGGGAATAGAGAAATTAATTAGCAATTAAATAGAACTACAAAAATACGTATTTGATTTTTAGTTTCCCGCTTTTTTTCTTTATGGCTGTGCTAACTTTATTCTGAAGCTAGCACAGCCATTGTTCTTAGCGAATCGGCTGGAGCAAAAAAATCGGGAATGGAGCAATTAATTAGAAATTAAATAGAACTACAAAAATACGTATTTGATTTTTAGTTTCCCGCTTTTTTTCTTTATGGCTGTGCTAACTTTAGTCTTAAGCTAGCATAGCCATTGTTTTTAGCGAATCGGCTGGAGCAAAAAAATCGGGAATGGAGCAATTAATTAGCAATTAAATAGAACTACAAAAATACGTATTTGATTTTTAGTTTTCCGCTTTTTTTCTTTATGGCTGTGCTAACTTTAGTCTTAACCTAGCACAGCCATTGTTTTTGGCGAATTGGTTGGAGCAAAAAAATCGCGAATAGAGCAATTAATTAGCAATTAAATAGCAATTAATTATTAGATAGGTTGCATTTGATTGTGCTGAAATGGCTGTGCCAGCTTAATAGACGTTTAGGGGGCTGCGTCAGACGATGCGGCTCTCTACCCGTACTGGTCGCGAAAGACTTCAACGCCAAGTCGGCGATGTGGGGTTTCCCGCGGACCAATAGAAGGGGCGAGGTTCTGAAAGAATTGGCGGCGACTCTCGGCCTGTGTATTTTAAACACGGGCTTGAAGAGTACATGCGTGCGGTGGAATGGGGAGTCCGTGGTGGACCTTACCTGGGCTACCGCCTCGGCCGTGCGTCTCGTGGGGAATTGGAGGGTGCTGTACGGGACCGCTACTCTGTCCGACCATCAATACATAGAAGTGGTCCGTCACTCCCCCCAAGTTGCTCAGCCGTCGTCATAGCCTAAGATCAAGGCAACGAAGATGGGCCCTCACAAAACTGGACGAAGACAAGCTGATGGCTGCCATTCTCGCGGCAACTTGGGCCGAACACCAAGGACCAATAAAGGATGGGGGGGGGGGGACATCAGCCAGCAGGTTGACTGGCTTCGAGGTATTATGACGGACGCTTGTTATGTGTCCATGCCCCAGGCCAGGTCCCTCCTTCGCCGGGCAGCGTATTGGTGGACGGAGGAAATCGCCGAATTACGGCAAGCCTCCGTCTACACCAAGCGCCAATGGAGGCGCTCCCGGCATAGAGGCGATGCCGCGAAAGTGGCCGAGCTGCTGGAGGGCTACCGAGCAGCACGCGATGCCCTCAGCAGAGCCATGCAGAGCCATCAGTGTGACAAAGGCCAGGGCCTTGGATGATTAACTGGCCTCCCTGGATGAATACCCGTGGAGGCGCCCATACAAGATAGCCACGAATCGTCTTTGTCGCTGGGTGCCTCCAATCACGGAGTCTCTTGACCCGGTTTCTAGAAGAGGTCCTCGGGACCCTCTTCCCAGAGAGGGAGAGGGGTTCCGATGCCGCCTGGGGACTGCCGTCCTCGCAAACGTCCGGCGGGGAGGCGCCCGGGTGGTGCAAAGAACTGGGAATCACTGGGGAGAAGCTGGCTGTGGCTGCCAGAAGGATCGAAGCGGGCAGAAAAGGAAGACAAATCAGCGGATCTCCCTTCCGCATATAATCTAATATGCCTGCTGGATGAGGTGGGCAAGCTATTTGAGAGAATCATGGCTGCTCGCCTTGTCCAGCACATGTCCCGGAGGGGTCCCAATCTCCAGGACAAGCAGTTCGGCTTCCGAGAAGGACAATCGACAGTTAACGCTGCGATACGCGTCATGTCCCTCTCGGACGCAGTCCTGGAGGAGGGCAAGGTGGTTGTGGCGGTGTCATTAGACATCGTCAATGCTTTCAACACCCTGCCCTGAAACCGGGTGGAGGGGGCCATGAAACAGTTTGGCTTTTCCCCATACCTGATCCGCGTGATGAGGGATTATTTCCGGGACAGGGAGATCGAGTACGTAAACGTGCTCGGTTTTCTGTGCGGAAGGGAAATGTACGGTGGTGTTCCACAGGGGTCAGTACTTGGCCCCAAAGTGTGAAACATCGGGTACGACCAGGCACTCCGCTGTGCCCTCTCCCCGGGCTCGTGGCTAACTTGCTACGCCGACGACACGTTCGTCAAGGCTTGGGGCGAAAGTTGGGAAGAGGCCACCGCCATAGCCAACGTGGCGGTGGCCTGTGTCGTGTGCGCCATCCTGACGCTGGGGTTGGAGGTCGCTCCCCAGAAAACCAAGGCCATATTTATACATGATGGTTTTCGGTGTGAGCGGGCCGCCTGGTGGCCGACCGACGCATGAATGCGTTGCTGCATCGGTCGCAACGCTGCGTGGCCATCAGAGTGGCCCGCGGATATCGGACAATCTTCTTTGCGGCGGCCACGGCCCTGGCTGGGCTGCCCCGTGTGGATCTCTTAGTTGAGATGCACGCCGAGGTGTATTGGCAAAAGCGGGATATCTGTGGGATGGTGGGGGGGGGGGGCGGAGTGCTCACCAAGAGAGCACTCAGGACCCTGAAGGACCAGGCCCGACAGGCGGTGTTTGTGAGGTGGAGACAGGAGCTCTGTCACCCTACTGTCGCCGGGCATCGCCTCGTCGAGGCCATACATCTCTGTCTGTTAGTCTGGGCAGACAGGGCCTGGGGCGGTCTCACTTTCCGTCTGACGCAGGTGTTGTCGGAGCATGGATGCTTCGGCGACTTCCTGTGTTGGATAGGAAAAGAACGCACGGCACAATGCCATTTTTGTAACGACCGAGATACGGCGAAGCACCCTAGAGGAGTTTCCGGCATGGGCGGACGAGCGCCGTGCCTTGGTCAATATAGTTGGCGATGATCTCTCGCTGTCCGGCACAATTGCGGCGATACTGGGCAGCGAGAGGTCCTGGAGGGCGGTCTCCCCCTTCTGTGCGACAATCATGTCTCGGAAGGAGAAGGCCGAGAGGGAGAGGGAACGCCGAGGTGAGGGGCGGGAGGGCGGCCTCTTTTGCAGAGAGGCGCG
The DNA here is from genome assembly GCA_035220615.1 of Leptothorax acervorum. Taxonomy (NCBI): domain Eukaryota; kingdom Metazoa; phylum Arthropoda; class Insecta; order Hymenoptera; family Formicidae; genus Leptothorax; species Leptothorax acervorum. The sequence goes on along the minus strand of JASTWQ010000646.1, from coordinate 52,775 downwards.
GGAAGAGGAAGGACGGCGGGGATGCGCGGGGTGCGCCGGCCGCGGGGATGCGCGGGGTGCGCCGGCCTCGCGCAGCTCCGCTAAACCTCTTGGATAGGGGATGACGATGGGGGGGTTGGCGACGGAGGGATCTGCTGGACAGGTATTTTTTCCCCTCTGTCGCCCTTCCCTACTTATAGAGTATATGCCGATGTAGGGAAGGGGTCGCGTTGACTTCCCCTCCTCTCTAGATAATGTGAAGGCCGCACCGGAGGTGGGCCTCCTAACGGGGTCTTCCCGCCTTTATTTGCGGCGGGGGGGGGCCGGGGCTCAAGTGGGGTTTCCTTGGGACCCGACCCCGCCCCCTTCAACACCCGAGGGGGCGCAGCGAGAAGGTGGTGGTCCTTCCTTGCCGCTAAGAGACGAGGTCCTCAACGTATGTTGGGGACGCCGGGGGCCCGTAAATGCCAACACTAGGCACACGCGGGCCCCGGCCAAGGACGTTTATAGGCGGGGGGTACACCGGTAGTAATGCAACTGCTTGTACCCGGTGCACCCCCCACGAACGCCTAAAGTAGGCCACCCGCGGGGGTTTTAGCCGGTAGGAGTTCGGCATGCCCCTCTGCTCCCCGGGGAGCGAAGGATGTACCATGAGAATTTCTCCCGCGTTACCAAAAAAGTTTTACCCTGGTTGCGACATTTACTCACGGAGTTTGAATATCAACCTACAGGGCCAACGCTAGTATACGAAGATAATATGAGCTGCATAGAACTAGCACAGATGGAAATGATCAACCAAGGCAGCAAACATATTGACATCAGATACCGCTATACATATAAGGGATGAGCTTCAACAAGGACATATTATTACGAAGTATTGTCTAACGGTAGCAGACATTATAACAAAACCTTTGTCAAACACAAAACATCAGGAGATTGTTACTGTCATAGGGTTATTAGCTTAAGAGACGTTGAGGAGGCGTGTTGGATTATAAGTTTGTGCAACGTCATTTAGATTATATTACATTTCTATTTAATTTAAATCTGCCGGTCATTTTATGTTTGCATTTCGATAACTTTAGTATCGCAAGTTTGGTTAGATTGGTAGCATTTATTCTTCCTTACCCACGCCACGTCTTACGTGTAAAAGAGTTACTCGCTATAATAAATAAGTTTCATGAAAATCATATCATGTTTTAATTATTTAACAAATATGACGTTGTGATTATAGATTATTTTTCTTTGCGACGGAATCCATACCCGATATCCATCTTTGTCATTGACATATCCAACCAATATCCTGGTATTGATTTGCTATCAAACTTTGATCGGAATTGTTTCTGTATGTAGACATAACAAGAAGTACCAAAGATTTTTAAATGATCAAGTTTTCCAATGTTTTGATCATACCATAATTTATATGATACTTTATCAGTTACCGTTGATTTTTCTGTGCGATCAAAATGTAAGCTCCTGTATTGCATACTCCGGCCCACATCGATTTCGGTAGTTTACTTGGTTGTAGCATCGACCGTGCGGCTTTAACTATGGTACGATTCTCGCGTTCTGCTGCCGTTGTGTTGAGGCGTATATGGAGGTGTAATTAATTGTTTGATACCTCGTTTTGCTAGTATTTCAGCGACGTCCCTGTTGTCAAATTCTTTACCGCCATCACATCGCATTGTTTTACTATATGTCCGTTTGTCTTTGCCTCATTTAGAAAGCGTTTTAATACTTTACAAACTTCACTCTTATGTTTCAGAAAAAATATTCTTCGTTTACTGTAGTCATCCTTAAAACATACCTAGTAGCGTGAGCCTCCCTGATATAGACACTGTACTCATAGGTCCATTTAAATCAGCGTGAATAAGTTCTCCTATACCTTTGGACAATCCTTTCGTTGTTTGAACGGTAACCTATGCATTTTTCTAAGTGCACATCCGTCACAGAAGTTCTCTTCTGCACTTGATACATCATTATTCATATGTTTTAGTATCTGCTTTACGTGGCGTTTATGTTGATGTGCAAAACGTTCGTGGTATACTTGTAGCATATCATTTTTAGAAGCTATATTTACTTGTACATTTTCAGTTGGCTTGACAACTCGCATATTCATAATATAAAGTTTATTATTAAGCTAATCTGTGGCTGCCAGTTTCTTATTTCTTTATCTCGAATTTGGACACCTTTATCATCCATTGTTGCAATAAAACCATTCCGGGCTGCTGTTTTCAATAAATGAGTACTTGCATTTGGTACATACCAAACATCCTTTAGTTTTGCATTAAGCAATTTTCCATAGTAATATACTTGATAGTTAACAACGCCTTTTCCGTAAGCTTGCATTGTTGAATTTCTCCTTCCTAATTATTGTTTACTTGGCGTGATGTGGTGTGACGCACCACTGTTGCAACCCGAATTACGATAGCTAAAATTACGATATTTAGTAATAATTATTATAATAAGAAATCGCGAGCAAAAGATGTAACGAAACCGCGAGTCAGCAGAACAGCTGACTGCGCGGCCCGTACCGAGAACCGACGCGACCTACAGAGGATACCAAGAACGCTGAGTAAAGAGAGCCCTGAACCAATTCGGCCTGACGACCGAAGGAAATAAATACGAAGGAGAGAAGGCATCAAGAGGGCAGTTTTGATCTGATACTTGTGACGGGCAGTCTTGCGTAATAATAAATAAAACCTTTGTAAAGAGTAAAAGAAAAGTAAATTTATTAAAGATATTGGAAGTCATAATAGAGTCTGTGATTAAATCCCAGAACTCCTCGCGCGGTCGACGATCCCCAAACTCGTGCTCGGAGCGGCACAACACGTTGATGTCTGTACCAGTTGATACGCCCACACTGTATGTTAGAAAGGCGTTATTCTAACTTTTTAGAAGTATCTTTATCATTCGAGGATTAGTTCTGAGGGCATTCGGCGATCCAGTAACCGACCCAGACAGCACAAAATATTTATGATAAATATTTATAAATATATTTACTATATATTTTTAAAAAATATTATATAAATATTTTATACATATTTTATATAATATTGTTTCAATTCGATCGGTGCTCGTACGACGAGCGAGACCAGGCGTCGAAATTGAGATAAGCGGCCGTGGTTTGCGCGATCGCTAGGCGACGCGATCGAATCTGAACTGCTGGAGCACGCGCCGATAGGCACGCCAAAATTCCGCAGTTTGAGGGATGCGGGACTTGGCGACAGAATTTAGCGGATTGAGTGTCACAAATGTTCCTTTATTAGTACAATGGTTGCCTCGTGGCGACAAGTAATGGCGGAACGCAGGAAAATCAAGCCATCGCGGGGCTCCGACGGATCCGCGAACGGCGTTCGGTTCCCGCGGAGAGCAGCGGACGAGAATGTCAAGCTATAAGACGCGGAGGTGATCCGATCGCGGAAAGCTCTCGGCACTCGCGACTTGAGATTTCGGTGGAGCGATACTCGCAAACCGAACGGAACAAAACGTATAAGTCCGACGCTGTCGATAGCTTTTTCTACTCTGCTCGCCGAGAGAACTCCGGTTTCGAGTTCGAGATCCTTCAGGCACATCTGGGGGTTAATATTAGCCAATCGGTTTACGCGACGCAGGTGACACGCTCTTGACATACGGATATCGCGTGGCCGGGTCGGTTGCGGATTGAAGAGTTCCACTATTCGGATCGACTCGCGGCCGTTGTTGACAATGTACGCGGACTCCGCAACAAATATTAATCGTAAGTAAAGAATAAATATTTATAGTAATATTTTGTAAATATTTCTCAAATTTTTGCTGGAAACGCCATTTGTTTTATATTGCAAACTAGCATCCAGCTGTATACATATAAAACCCTAGTTCTTATATCAAACCCCGCGTAAAATTCTGTCGATCTGTGACGAAAAGTGTAGTCTAAAAGGAAAGCTACCTGTGTTCAAGTGTGTCCATCTGTGACGGAGTGTGTCGCCTAAAAGAAAAACAGCCATAATAAAGCAAATTTGTGGTTATACTATAGACCACGTATTGTGCCCGCCATTAATTCGCTGGGCGAAGCCGGGGGCTACTGCACTACTGTCCGGCCCAGCGAATTAATGACGGGCAGTGTACAGGACCATGCTATAGACTAGGGAAGAGAGGTTATACTTCGCTTCTATAAGAGTACATACGTACACAGTACAAAAGACATAAGAGAGAACGTGGATCTTTTGCATATTAATAAAAGGTAAAAAACATTGATTACTTCCCACACAGCATGATATATTTCTTGTAAATCATTTTTTCAAATATTTTAGAAATATTGCACAAATATTGTAAGAAATATTTTTATTAGACCGGTATGAATTATTTCATGAAAGATTTAAAAATATTTTGTTTTATAAAATATTTTTGAAAATGTATGGAAAATTTTTTACAAAATATTTCTGCTATATATGACAAATATTTTAGAAAAATTTTTTATTAATTACGAAATCTTTCATGAAGTAATTTTGAAATATTTTAAAAATTCTCCATTAAACATTTTTAGCAATACATATGTAATGTCGGGTCATCCGATAGATGACATCCGATGGGATCCGTTTTTCGTATTTAAAATACGACAAACGATGTTATAAGAACGATATATGTATAAATGACGGAACTGCACAACTTGTATCAGTCGTATCGTGGAATCCACACTTTTATAATAAAGTATGGCACACTTTTGGATTGATGTGACATTAAAATGTAACCTTATTTTAGTTAATGTTTAATACACATTTTTAATAAAAATTAATTAAAAGAAAGTTATACTTTTAATTTTGAAGACTAATAATAAACACAATTAGTAAACCTAAAATAATAAACACAAAACGTATGTACTATATTTTGTAACAAAAAATATCGTTTTTTAATTAATTATAATTTTGTATATATTATAGATAATTTTGTTTTTTGCAATTCTCCACGTTATTAAAACGTTATTAAAACGTCACTAAAATATTCTGATATATTTTATAATAAAATACTGAAATGTAAATTACTTGAAACATTTACTTGAAATTACTTGAAATGTTGTGCCGCTCCGTGCACGAGTATTGGGATCGCTATCTGCGGGGAAGTCGTCGGGAGAAATCACAGACTCGATATGACTTTTACTTTCGAACACTTTAATAAATTCAAGTTCTCTTTTAATATACAATAATCTTTCTTATTATTACGCGTTACAATTGTCACTGACTCGAACTCTGACTTTGAACTGCCCTCCCGATCCCTGTCCTCCGCTCTATTTATTCCGTATCGTCGTCAAGCGGGATCGGTTCAGGGTCCTTGCGCGGTCAGCGTTCCGCGAACCTCTCTAGGTCGCGTCGGTTCTCGGTAGAGAGTCTGGCCGCGCAGTCAGCTGTTATGCTGACTCGCGGTTTCCTGTTTAACTCGCGACTTCCTATTTTAATAATACTATGGTAATCGATTTCCTATTTTCATTATACTGTGGCAATCGTCACGAGTTCGGATTGCAACACATTTGCGAAAGATTTTGAAAATTTTTTAAGAAATATTTAAAAGTATGTAATTCCTAGATATATTTGTATTTCAGAAATATTTCACATATTTCTGAAATATTTCAAACCTTGCGATGAAATATTTCCAAAATAATTTTAAAATATTTCATGCTGTGTGGGTTATTATTATGTACTTTTGTAAAATTCTTCTTTAGGGATGTTCGAGCGGTACAATCCCTGCTAAAAGTTAAATTTTCAATACAAAATTACTCAAATGAAGACTTTGCATGTATGTCAAACAACTCAAAATTTTTATATGTTAGAAAGGATTACCGTTAACAGTTTGAGTATGTTTTTTTGTCATTTTAATAATTAATATTGTTTAAACAATTAATTAACAAAAATTTTTTTTTCAGAACGTTTTGAAACTTAAAATACAATATCAATGATGTATGTTTTACATATAAAAAAGTTTTAGAAATCTCTTACTTTTTAATTTATATTTACAGCAAAAAATGTCGATTTTCCATAAGGGATAATGTTAATTTTATCAACTTTAAACTTAAATCGTTAAGCAAATTCCTTTTAAATTTTACAGAGTATTTTTAATTTTTAGAAACATCTCAGCCATTTCTGAATATATTTAAAATACCTCCAATACATCCTTAAAATCGCGATATCTCGCGAATGAGCGTCCTAATTAATTTCAAATTTTTATGGAAGTTTTGGGAAGCCTTAAAGATGCTCACCGATGTTCATCAATTTATTTTTTTGAGATTGGACTCGAACATTCTTAAACTGCTTAAACATATCATATAAATAATTTTATTTATTTCAACATATGCTTGTATATAATTCAATAAGTAAAGATTGCTATGTTATAGGTTAGATTGTATATGGGTGATTTTTTTAATAACTTATGAATAATGCTTTTTTTTACTTTTCAACAACTTACAAGTTTTTTATGTTATAAATGTAAGATAAATAATTACGAGTTACTTATTTCAGTAAACGTGCTAAAGAACCCAACTTTAATGAAGAATTAGAAAAGAATTCTGATAGAAGTTAGAACAGAACAGGAAGGAAGGAAGAGAATAGTAGATAATTTATTGTATAGAGAAAGTATGAAAAAGAGGAGGAAGGGTGGGAGGGAAAAGTATATATAGACAGTTTATTGTATAGTATAGATAGAGAAAGTATATATATTGTATAGTTACATTATATAGTTATATTTATTACCAAATTTGTGCAATTAGAGGAAGAAAATAAAAAAATTGTGCAAAGAAAAGAGATATTTTTAATAGATAGAAATATTTATTCCGCCCTTTTTACGGGGTACAGACGGACTCCCGCTCCGTTTACAAAATACAATCACCTACATCTGCTTCCCTTTCCTTCCATCTCTTTCCTCTGACACTCCCTTCCTCTTCGCCCTCAACTTCGCCGCTCTCTTACAATTCTCTTACGCTTAATTATCGCCCATGTCTTCCGCACTCACGCTATCTTGTCCGCCACGCCGCACATTTTTCTCTCTCTCTACCGCCTAATACTTTAACTCTCTCTCCTCCTCCTCGCACCAATTTCCCTACCTGTATCTCGCCAGGCTCCGCTCGCACAATTCGCTTCTTGCTCCACTCACTCTCCGTATGTACCTTCCCTTTTCAAACCCTCATTCTCTCCCTCTATCTCACACTTTCCATCCCTCCATTCTCTCCCTCTCACACCTGTTCCTCTCCGTCCGTCCGTCCTTCGTCTTCCCCTCTAACCTCCCACACCCCCTTCCTTCCTTCCTCTCCCTTCCTCCCCGGATCAAATTCCCCATCCACATCTTCCTCTTCCCTGATAGACTTCCTCCCTTCCCTTCTCTCTTGCAACCTCCTCATCCCTCCCCACTCCCGTTATCCATTAAAATTCTCAATATCTCCTCCGTCTCTTTACCCCTACCTTCACCCATACAAATTTCCACCACGTGTACCAAAGTCTCCTCCTCTCCCCCACAAAGCCTGCATCTTCTCTCTTCCTTTCCCTCCCAATACCTCCCCTCTCTTATCTCATTGCCCAGTCTGAATCTCGCTATTCTAACCATTCTCTCTTCCTTTCCTATTGCTTCCAAATACCTCGGTAACTCGATTGTTCTTATTTCCTTGTACCATTTATTCCACCTGGATCTCTTAATCTTCTCAAATCTTTCCTGCATCTGAATCTCCTTATCCCTTTCTTCCACCTCTTTCCCCACGTCCTGACCCACCACCCTCTGTCTCCTTACCCATTCCACCGAAACCCCCTTTTCTTTATAGAACCCCTTCCCCTGCTCCTCCCACTTGAATCCTCCTTCCCAGATGAGATATTTTTTATACAAAGAACCTTCTATAATTCACCAAAAAAAAGTATTTTTAAAAGTTTGTATTATAATAATTTAATAAATATTTAATAATATTATCCATATCAAAATATTTTATAATATTTATGATAAATATTTATTATCTATTCAATCTAAGACTGCAAAAACATTTATAATATATTTTGATAAATATTTATACAATATTTCAATAATTTATTATAAATATTTTGTAAATACTTTATAAATATTTTGTGCTGTTTGGGGAGTTACTTGCACTTTTTACAATGAAATGACCCCGCATAGACCTTATGGATTTTGGCCCTTAGTGATATTGATTAAAACTGAAATATGTCATAGTTTTTGACTTATTGATGAAAAGTCTCCATAGGCAAAAAGCTCGGTTATGGCTAGTTTTTTTGCTACAGCCATTAAAAATGCAGAATTTTAGCATTATTTGAGTGATGTTCTAAATCGATCTCTTTTAGTTAAACTGAAAAAGATTTTAGTTAAACTAAAAGATTCTAAATGATATGTACTTATCCGATATATATTATAGTATTTGATAGTTGTAAATGTATCTGTGTTTTTTATTTGCACGTGTGTGTACAACATATGTGCGAAAGAGGGGCTGGCTGCACGCGCGCGCGCGTGTGCGTGTGCGTGTGCGTGTGTGTGTGTGTGTGTGTGTGTGTGTGTGTGTGTGTGTGTGTGTGTGTGATTATGTACGTACATAATCACACGTAAATTTTTGCATGTAAATAAAGCTTATGTTTCTTGTGAGCGCACAACGTATTGTATATATTCCGTAATAGGTAATTACGGAACATAGCAACAGCGAGTCGTTACATATAAGAAATCCGACCCTCGCAACTAAAATAAGTCGAATTTGCAATCCGCCAAAAAGCCTGACGATTGCATCGGACGATTGATCGTCCGATGCAAACCTACACCGAAACCAGGAGCGTTCAACTCCAGGACGACCAAAAGCGTTGATGTGAAGAACAACTCAAAGCGCTGACAACGAGACGTCAACGTTAACTCGGGAGCCCCTCCGCTTGTTAGTAACAGGGCGTCGATACCGCACGTATAAGTACCGCCGAATCGGAAGATCAGGCGAGCAGTCTGAAGCTAGAAGTTGCGAATAACACGCGTGCGGTCAATTTTGCATATTGCTAAACTTAAAGTAGAGACTCGGACATTGTAAAATCAAAGTACCGTTATCGATTATCAAGTGGTGTTTAATTAACCCTAGGTAGCCATTGATATTTTTGGTTACCATGCCCGCCATACCAGGGTCTGTGATACCCTAAAACTTTACTGACCTGTAATTCTTGACTGAATGCATATTTTTAAGCTTATTTATAGTGAAATAGATACCCCGAAAAAGACGTATAGCAAAGAAATTAAGCAAAAAAATTATTTGTTTAAAAATTATAAGCTGCAGAATAAATCATATCGCGAAAATGAGTTAAAATATGATGGCTTCTATTAAAAAATTGTAAAATTTTTTAAATTAAAGTTTAAACAAAACGACCGGTGAATTCTTTTTAATGTCACTTCAAACTAACAAAAAAAATGGTATAATGTGGTTTGCTCTAAAAAGTATATTTATTTGAAACGACGAAATTTGTACATTTTAAAAAATTGATTAATCGCGCGTTTAGTAGTAACGAGTAAAATTCTACTAATTAAATTTTAATAAATGGTTAGAAAAGGTTTTGACTCGGGTTTTGAAGAATAAACATTTATATTTTGCGTGTTTAGACGCGTTGTGCGCGCTTCCTTTGTTTGGACGCGCGAATCCTATTTTTTTAAATTAACTCAAGTAGGTACTTGAAAAATTTGTTTGTAACCAAATTACGTGAACATACAGAAGGTCGTCTGGGCCCAAGTATAGGAAAAAAAGAATTTAAAGTGTAAAAAAGTACCCTGCACGTAACGAAAAATTACAATTTAGCCACACCAGGGTACTACGAACCCTGTTCCAATTTCGTGCCAATCTCAGCTCAATACTAGTGTACAAAAAATTCTCTCTACATCTATTATGTCCACAAATATCTAAAGTTCTTCATCCCCTTATGCCATGAGTATAAATTGCATTATAAAAAAGTTACAGCACTACTTAAAAACGCATAGGGTACGTGGACCCTGGAGTGGGGACTTAGGGTTAAAAATATTTGAAAAGAAATATCGAAATAATTTTTTTGAACACTCCGTCGTGTGCACCTCCTCCAACCCGGAACGAGAATCCTCTTTGCCAAGCCCCGAACTCCCGGTTACGGCACAACATGTTACTTGAATTTTTTCCTAATGATTATAAAGTTAACCTTCGGAAAACCCACCTATATGAAATAATGGGTAAGAATACTCAATTCCTATGGTATTTTTGTTCTTTAAACAGGAATATGAAACTTAAAAATGGCGGTCTGACTCGCAAATTTAAGAAAAACGCAAAAAATATCCTACTTTTCAATGACCTTGACCTTGACACATGTTGTCAAGTTTACTTTCCTGAGCGACCTTCAGAAGGTTTTAGCCGGCGTTCGTTGTTTAAAAAATTATTAACAAAAGAAGTTTGAAAAATATAGCAGTTATTTTGGGTGAACTTTTGAAAACTATCCCCGTATGATTTACGTATCCTTTGGTCAAAATGTTTGAAATGACTCAAAATGGTTAAGGCCAGAGGTATCTTCGATCCAGCCGGTTAAGACCAGAAAGATCTTTGATCCAGCCGGTTAAGGCCAGATCGATCTTTGATTCAGCTGGTTAAGACCAGATCGATCTTTGATCCAGCCGGTTAAGGCCAGATCGATCTTTTATCCAGCCGGTTAAGGCCAGATTGATCTTTCATCCAGCCGGTTAAGGCTAGATCGATCTTTAATCCAACTGGTTAAGGCCAGATCGATCTTTGATCCAGCTGGTTAAGGCCAGAAGTATCTTTGATCCAGCCGGTTAAGGCCAGATCGATTTTTTATTTAGCTGGTTAAGGCCAGATCGATCTCTGATTTATCCAAAGACTATAGACATGCAGTAATTCTTCATAATAAGTGCTCAAAATGTGCGCCGTTGACGGTCTGACAATGAGCTATTCTTTCATAAAAGGCGGATACTGCATTTCTGATAGAACCCGGATCGATGAGTGCAGCTTCTTGAAGGATTCTTTGGCAAAGTTCTTTTAAATTTCTTGGTGCCGTTCCGAAAACTTTGCTCTTAAGATGACCCCATAAATAATAATCGATCGGTTATAAATCGCGTGATCGAGCTGGCCATTCTATTTCACCTCTCCTGCCAATCCACCGATTAGTCAACTCTGTATCTAATAAACAACGAAAGTGTAAACCAAAATGTGGTCCAGCCCCATCTTGCTAATACCATGTTTGATTGAAGTTATCGCTTACAATCCGTATAATAGCAGGGATAATTTCATGCCTCAGCATTTTAAGTTTCCATCGATAAAAAAGGATCGATTAAAGTACTATTCAGTACTCCCGCCTAGACATTCAATTTTTGAGGGTATTGTGTTTAAGCTCCTAACATCTAATGTAGATTAACGTCAGACCAGAATCTGCAATTATGTCTATTTACGTTACCATTTAATTGAAATGTGGCTTTGTCCAAGTAAGCAATGTTCAAAACAAAGTTGAGATCAGCGTCTATTCGCTCCATCATGACCTCGCAAAATTCAAGCTGACGATCAAAATCATCTTCGCTCAGCTCTTGCACGAGATGAATTTTGTACGGGTGAAACTTTATTTGTTTCATAATTCTTTGCACACACATTGTACTTATATCATGTTGCCGACCTACTTTGCGGAGGCTTTTATGTGAATTCTCAACAAACGATTGTGCAACATCCAATTGCTTTTCTTCAGCAGTCGCGGATTTTGGTCGTCCTGGTATCATACGATTTTTTACCTTACCCGTTTCTTCATAGCTCCTGATCGTCCGCATTACGGTCGATTTTGAGAGGGGTACGCCTCCATTACGGAAAGTTTTGTTGAAAAGTTGTCTAACTTCATTATAAGACCTCTGACGATCACCCCATCCGCGCATCATCAGCAGGGCTATTTTCTTTTGTTCTGGAAGATTTGCCATTTTATAGCTTACGAGTAAATAATATTAAAGTAAAAAAGAGAATAAATTTTCTGAACAAGATTGAAAAATAAATAAGATTTTCAAATACGATTTCCAGAGGAAATTTTTTGTTCGGATGGTGACAATTAACAAATTCAAAAAAAAGCTGTAATTGAAGAATGTCAAAAAGAAAAATTTAATTATAATTCTTTAGCCAATAAATGCTTCATTGATTTTAGGTGACACATTTTACAATAAGATATCCGAGTCAATGCCTTTTTTATCGCGAGTTAATGTTTTACTGTCAATGTTTCAATGTTACTACAGAATAGCCCAAATCAAAGTATTCAAATTATTAGATTAGAACTCTGACATTCCACTATATTTACGAACATAAAATGTCGACTAAGGACCTATGTATGTACAGTACATACATAGTGTTCAAACGGTAGAGAGAAAATACTTCTAGAATGGAGAAGTTATCTGAAGCACGTACTCAAAATTGGAAAATTGAAATAAATGTTTTTCAGGAAAAGTAATTCTGGGACCCGCAACTCAAAATTAGTACAAGCAAAATAACACGCTAATAAAGACTTTTATATTATGTAGTAATTTTTTTTAATACGCTTGAGAAAAATATTGAAGAATTTGGAAATTCATGTGACCACTAAATGACGCCTATAGAATTATGTTTCTACACGACCCATGGAGATTATTTTAACCCAATAACATAATTACATATCATAAATTATCAATTAAATTTTTCTTCTTATTTCTGATATTAAAAGAATCTTCATTAAAAGAAATTGACCTTGATTTGACCTCTTTTGACTCCTATGTCAAGGTCAAGGTCACCATCAGATGCCTCTCTGTGGACGCTGAAACATTTTTTCGGAAACTGCATCCTTTCCAGTTGCTCCGGGTCATCGTGGAAAAATTAGTTTGACCCTGAAATAACCCCTGAGGGTCATTTTAACCCTATCACATGACCACATATCTGGACGTGTTTTCCGATCTTCCCATTTCTGATGTCAAAAATAGGGGGTTTCATTTAAAAAAATCAATTTAACCTTGATTTGGCCTTTAAATTTGACCTCTAGGTCAAGGTCAAGGTCACCATCAGATGCCTTTCTGTGGACGCTGAAACACTCATCCGAAACAATTTTTTCGATAACTACATCCTCTCCCGTTGCTCCGGGAGTTTGATCCTGAAATGACCCCTGAGGGACATCTTAACCCTGTCACATGATCACATCGTGACGTGAAATTTTCCGCTCTTCCCATTTTTGATGTCAAGAGTAGGGGGTTTCATTTAAAAAAATCAAGTTGACCTTGATTTGACCTTTAAATTTGACCCCTAGGTCAAGTTCAAGTTCACCACCAGATGCCCATGTCCAAACCCTAAAACTTTTGTATTTAACATTTTCTTCAAAAACGTCATCTCTTCAAGTTAATTCGGGGTACCCATCTTTCTGGTACACCCTGTATACTCTGTTCACTGAGAGATAGTTGACACATCGGACGAAAATTCGTCCGTTTCGCGCAGATCTCCCCCCACAGAACGTCTGTTTACGTATACGGGACGCCACGCTCTAGGGACTTTACCCCCACTTTGTCCGCCTATGCGCAAACCACCAACCATCTCTTAGTGAACAAAATATAAGTATACATACAATTGTACACTCATTTGTGTCCACGTCGTGCGCTACCGGACTGTGGTTAATCGAGACTTTTTTTCTCGAACACACTTCAAAAGCAATGAAATTGTTTTTTTGTTCTTTTTTTAGATTTTCGATGTTTCTTGTCTTGAGCGCCATTTTTAAGTTTCATATTTATGCTCAAAGGACAAAAATACGTAGGAATTGGGTACTTTTACCCATTATTTCATATAGGTGGGTTTTCCGAAGATTTACCAAAAAGCACAAATACATTTATAACTATCAAATACTATAATATATACAGGGTGTTTCAAAAAAAGTATACCATATTTTGAGAGCAGGTACTCATCAAAATAATAATAAAATGTCCAATAAACATTGGTCTTAAATCAAATATCTATTGAGATATGGATTAATATTTATTGTATACTACAGAAGGTGGTCTATGTAGTTCCCATTCATTGTCACACATTTTAAAGAAAAAAATTCACATTCCTACAATGTTTGTACGTCGTTGATGCGTGTTGAATACACGAAGGTCTTCATTGCCCTCTTCTTTTAGTTGTGTTATTTCTGAAATGTAGTAAGGTTTGACCGTTAGTCTTTATCAGGAGGTTGTGAGTACCAGTACGACGTTCCTTTAAGCAAAGAGCGGTATATTTTTCTTTAAAATGTGTGACAATGAATGGAAACCACATAGAACACCTTCTGTAGTATACAATAAAGGTTGGTCCATATTTTAATAGATATTTGATTTAAGACCCATGTTTACTAGACATTTTGTTCTTATTTTGATGAGTACTACCTGCTCTCAAAATATGGAATACTTTTTTTTAAACACCCTGTATAGGCTAAGTGCATATTATTTAGAATCTCTCGGCTTAACTAAAAGAGATCGATTTAGAACATCACTTAAGGGGAATGGTAAGGTTTGCACGGCCGAAAATTGGATAAAATTCAAATATTGTTTGTGGACAAACAAATAAACATACATAAATTTTCTTTTAAGCATGTTTTTAGTGCTTTCTTAATGAACAAATCGAGACCTAAAAGTCCCAAAAATATAAACAATTAATGGTGATATTAATAATTGAAAGCAACCGCGCAATTTGAGGTTTTGCTGCGATTCTGGATGAACGAGTTGGAATTTTTCAATTTTCTTGGTGTCATTTTGTTGGTGAGATCTCCCTCTATAAACTGAACCTAAATCTGAAAACGGACGTCAAGATTAGAATAATAGCAGCTAAAAATAAATAAACTTCAAAAAATTAAAATTATTTGTTGTTAAAACAAGTTGCAGAAAATAAATCTTTGTGCGCAGAAATAAGTTCAGTTTACAGAAAAATTTGTTATCTTCATTTTAAAAAAAGAATCAAGTCGATTTCTGCAGCCGTTCTTGAGATATCGTGGCAAAACTAACGAAAAATGCCATTTCAAGAAAAACGCGGTTAAAGTTTGGAAAGCTAGTTTCGCCGGCCATGCACGGTCTCACATTTTTGGCTCTCTTGATCTCGATTTTGCAAATTTCTCAAAAAATTAAAAACGGAAATATTCTTGAAGGCTCACACTATCAGAATATGTAAAAAAAAATCGAATTTTTTGAAATTTTAAACCTTACCATCCCCCTTAAATAATGCTAAAATAGGTGTACTTCCTAATGACCCCCATTCCCGATCGACCTGAAGTTTAACACATAAGTTGTTTTTGATGTGAGGAATAAAGTGCGCGTGGTCCTAACTTCGGGAATTGAAAAGAATTTTTTATGACAGCACTTATCGACTAAAATTGATTCTATATGATATATGTATATGTTAGCTACCGTAAAAGTGATAAATTCGGTAATTATGCATAATTTCCAACATAAATTGTAACAAATTTATTAATTTTACCTGTAATTATGCATAATAACCAAGACTTATTCTTGGTAAAAGTAATAAATCTTTGGACAAAGTAATGATTTTTTGATTTTCTAAATAATTTCTTTATTTTTTGATTACAGGGAAAAGTTACACTCAAATAAATTTCAAAAAAGAAAGGGTGCAAATTAAGAATTTGCACATTGCCTTTCTACCATTTTTAAGTGTGCAAATTAGGAATTTGCACATAGTTTTTCACAGTTTTTAAGTGTGCAAATTAGAAATTTCCACATTGTTTCATCAACATTTTATTTCGCTCATAAAGCTTCCTCTTACGAGGAAGCTTGTATTTTATCTGATGCATAATTATTAGTGGCAGTGTGGTCTTGCGGTAAAGCGCCAGACTCGTAACCAAGAGGAACCGGGTTTGAGTCCACCTGATCACAGAAAATTTTATATTTTCAAACTGCACACGCCGTACGAGAAATAAAGAGGGGATTCTCGTGCGAAGAAACTGGACTTTCGGAAGAGACGTTAAGCTGTTGGTCCACACATAGCAACTGACAACTGCCATGTGTACCTCCCATACCCTGCAGAAAGGAAGCGACCCCTACTGCGTAAATAATACCCCAAGAAAACCCCATGAGTCGTCATGAGGAAGTCAGGATGTTCGGCAACGAACGAAACGACTATAGATAATTATTAGTATTTATTAATTTGGCTTCCTCATAGAGGAAGCTTTATGAATAAAATAAAATGTTTCGGTAATTATTTAGTAATACGGACCACCCTCCGACGACCTTGACCTTGACATATGTTGTCAAGGTCACCCTCCTGAGTGACCTTCAGAAGTTTTTAGCCGGCGGTCGTTATTCGTTAAAAAGTTATTAACAAAAAAAGTTTGACAAATATAGCAGTTATTTTAAGTACTACAAGCCATGAACGACTAATATGTATGTGGATATAATACATGTATGAACGAAGGAATTTCATTTAAAGCAGCGAATCGTTGATATATTGAACAGTCTTTTCGTTAAAGCAGAGAATAGAGAGTATGTTCTTCAACATACAAAGCACATATTTGTAAAGCGCGTCACTAACCTATAGGTTTACAAGCGCTTTACAAGTGTGTGTGCTTTGTATGTGCTTCAACTTAGAAAGCACATACTTGTAAAGCGCGCCACTAACCTATAGGTTAGTGATGCGCTTTACAAGTATGTGCTTTGTATGTGCTTCAACTTAGAAAGCACATACTTGTAAAGCGAGTCACTAACCTATAGGTTTTGTCAATAACCAACTATTATTTGCTTTAACAAAGCTTTAACATGCTTTTGCCATGATTAAAGCAGAGAATATTTGTATTCACGCTTTTTAATACATAAAATTTTGTATATACTTTTCAATATACCAACTATCCTCTGCTTTAAATAATTCCTCTGCTTTAAACGCAGCTCTTGGTATGTCACTCAGTATTACTACGCGCAGCCAAGACTTCAATTTATCAACAATTTACTGCTTTAAATGTTGTGTTTTGGTAAAGCAGCGACTTTCTCGCAAAATAAAGTATTCTCTGCTTTAAAAATAAAACGTAATATTAGTCGTTTATGCCTCTCAATACTCAAAATAGCTGCTATATTTTTGAACCTTTTTTTGTTAATAACTTTTTAACGAATAACGACCGCCGGCTAAAAACTTCTGAAGGTCACTCAGGAAGGTGACCTTGACAACATATGTCAAGGTCAAGGTCGTCGGAGGGTGGTTCGTATTACTAAATAATTACCAATGTTTCTTCATCAATAACCACGGTTATTTCTAAATTTTATAAAAAAAGAACCTCTTGACCGATCATCGCCAAATTCAATACCAACCTTCCTTAAGTAATACTCTATCGATTAAAAAAAAAAATTCAGCCCTATGTCTCAAGCGGAAGTTAGAGCAATCATGGACATCAAATTCGTAAACACACACACATGGACATTTTTTTTAATGCAATTTTTCGACGTTTTACAACATTCTGAACACATTGGCAGCGGCAACTAAAAAAAAAATTTGTTCACAAAAACAAAGCTTCCTCTATAAGAAAGCAAAATTCAAACTTCTATAAAGAGAGAACCTTTTTATCGATTACCGCCAAATTCAATACCAACCTTCCTTAAATGATACTCTATTAATTAAAAAAAAATTCAGCTCGATATCTCAAAATTTTCGGAAGTTAAAGCAACCACGGACATTCCTCAAAATATTCAAAATTTTATAAAAGTAGAATCCCTTTACCAATTATCGCCAAATTCAATACCGACCTTCCTTAAATAATACTCTTGCAATTAAAAAAAATTTAGCCCGATATCTCAAAATTTGCGGAAGTTAGAGCAATCACGGACATTTTTTAGCACGTACATACATACATACAAACATTTTTTTTATATGGACTATGTTGCCTTATAAAGCTGGGTCTAATAAACCAAATCTTAAAGAATTATACATATGAAATAGGATAGAAAAGACTGACAAATACAGGGTTTTTCAGAATTGCACGGCACTATTTTAGGAAAATATTTTCTAGGTCAAAATAAACAAAAAAGTTTATATAAACATATGTCCTAAACTTATTTATTAGTAAGATATTAAAGAGTAACGATTATGTTTAACAGTAAAACGTTTAAAATATGTTTTTTAAGTGACCGCCGTTTTGTTGAATGCAGCATACAGCACGATGTATCCATGTTTCTCTGGCACGTCTTATGACATCAGGATTATTCCTGATAGTTTCTGCAACTTCCATTATGCGATTTCTTAATTCTTCTTGCGTGCCAATAGGTCTACAATAAACTAAAGATTTTATCACCATAGAAAATTGTCTAACGACGTTAGATCGGGTTATCGTAGTGGCCATTTAATACATCGTGCTATATGCTGCATTCAACAAAACGGCAACCACTTCAAAAACATACTTTAAATGTTTTATTGTTAAACATAATCATTACTCTTTAATATCTTACTAATAAATAAATTTAGGACATATGTATATATAAATTTTTTTGTTTATTTTGACCTAGAAAATATTTCCTTAAAATAATGCCGTGCAATTCTGAAACACCCTGTATAATAGAATTACTAAAAATGTGATTTTAACACGTTTTAGAACATTATGAACACATTGACATTGAAAACTGTTTAAAAAATTGTTGCGACTAGTATTTCTATGCTTCACGTATAAGCATTTCCAGGACACCCGTCTTGTGCGTGTCAAGGAACATATTATCGCTCATGCGCGTGCGAAAGGAGCGGATCTATCGCGAAACCCTCCTCCTTCTTCATCGAACCGCCGAGCTGATCAGATGTGATCAGAGTCTCACATATATTGTATTACTTTAAAAAAATTATATCGTGCAAGTATTATTCGCGCATCGGTTATTTATTAATCCTATAGCCAACAGGTTATGGGCCCAGGAAGATCGGACGTAAATTAAATCGTGAGTGCGCGAATAGAATTCGGAGTAACCGAGCAACACGTGGCGAGCCGCCATTAACGTGCGTGTGCCTTGTAACGGACTTGCTCCAATTGTGTGGCTGAGAGGGAGATTATCACAATGCTGGAAGAAACTTACGGAAGAGGTATTACAAAATTTAATGGTTCGGATTATCTCACGTGGAAATTCGAAGTTACGCAGATGCTCATGGCGCATGGTCTGGACGATCTAATCGACGATTCGAGACCGGCTGGCGAAAAAAGCGCACCGGCAGTTAAGGTGTGGGTCAAGGACAACGCGAAAGCCATGAGTTTGATATCTTCGGCCATTGAAAAGAGGCAATTACAAAGCTTAATAACATGCACGACGGCGAAGCAAATGTGGGACAACTTTCAAAATATGTACGAACAAAAATCCGCATCCAGTAAATTATTACTGAGACAGAGATTTCATGAATGTAGAATGAATCCTGACGAATTGGTTATACAATACGTTACAAAAATTCAAAATCTCGCAAGTCAACTGAAGGATGTCGGAGAGGTCATCGGTGAGATTGACATAATGGTAAAGATTTTAGGAATTTCGCCTGCAAAATACAATACCCTTGTTACAGCGTAGGATAGTGTACCTCACAATGATCAAAAGGTCGAAATGTTACTAGAGCGTCTGATAAAGGAAGAAGCAAAAATGTCGGCGGAAGACGAGAGGTCAGATGCACTTGCGACAACGAGTTCGTACAAGAAGCGAAACCAAAACCATTCAAGGAACAAAGGAGAAGACATAAAAAGAGCTAGGAATCAAGATAAGAAAGCTCAAACCAAAGTACAGTGCTATTATTGTAAGAGATTCGGACATTTCGCTCGGGAGTGTTATAGAAAGAAAAAGCAAAACGATGATCACGATGTAAACGCGTTTATCACGACGTGCTCCAGCAAGATATTGCGTGATTGATACATGAACAGTACGAAAGTGAAAACATCATCGGACGATGACATTCAAAGTTTACTGAAGAAGGACACAAGTGATGTTTGGATAACGGACAGTGGTGCTTCAAGGCATATTACATATCGTCGCGAATGGTTTTGTGAATTCTTGCCATGTAAAGGAGAGACAGTGTCGCTTGGAGACAATGGACAATGTGAAGTGCGCGGCAAAGGAACAATTTTGTTTAATAAACTGATACACAACCAGTGGTGTCGTAGCCAAATATAAATGTTCTTTATGTTCTCAATTTACGAAATAATTTATTTTCAGTGAAAGTATGCGCATCAAAGAGCTACGACATTTTATTCAAAGGAAAGACTGTGTTGTTGACTTATGAAGACCGACTTTGCGGCCAAGGATATAAGCAGAACAACGACGTGTGTCGGATGTTATTCGAGGTAATAAAACCTAATAAGACAGTAGAAGCTAATGCATCCACAGTAAGTTTGCGTACGTTGCATGAACGAATGGGGCATATAAATACTAAAACTATTAATGAAATGATAAGTAAAGAAATCGTGAAGGGCATTAAATTATCAAATTCAGAAGATTTATTTTGCAAACCGTGTCAATTTGGTAAAGCACATAGACTTCAATTTCCGAAGCGAGAAGAGAATCACATGCGGAATCCAGGGGAGTATATTCACTCAGATGTCTGTGGCCCATTTCCGGAATCTATTGCAGGATTAAAATATTTTTTTACGTTTATCGATGACGTCTCAGACTATCGGCAAGTTTATTTCCTTAAGCATAAATCATATGTCGTTGAACGATTTAAAGAATTTGATAAACTGATTGCGAATAAGTTTAGTAGTAGCATAAAAATATTGAAAGTAGATAACGGTAGAGAAAATTGCAATGACAGTATGTATAGTTATTTGAAGTTAAAAGGAATTAGTATACAAAATACAGCACTCTATACACCGGAGCAAAACGGTAAGGCAGAGAGAGAAAAGCGCACAATAGTTGAGAGTGCAAGAACAATGATTCACGCAAGAAACTTACCATTAAAATTATGGGTTAAAGCTGTGAATATCTCTGTATATATTTTAAATCGTAATCCGTCTAGCAAAAATACGTCGACTACACCGTATGAGATATGGACAGGTTGTAAGCCAAACTTATCACACGTAAAAATTTTTGGTTTGATTGCATACGCTCATATTGATAAACAATTTAGAAAGAAATTAGATATCAAAGTTAAGAAAATAATATTTGTTGGATATCAGTCAAATTCAAAAAATTATAGATTGTATGATCCTAACACTCAAAAGATTATGATTTCTAGAGATGTCACCTTCAACGAAGCAGCTGATGAAATAAACGGATTAGCAGATGGTAATAATAAGGTAGACATGCGACTACCTACGGAAGATCATTGTCGAGAAGATGGTTCCAGTCAAGAAAATGATTTCAACAATGAAGAAGACATCTTCTTCATCGCAAGAAACAATGAAGAAGACAAAAATGAAGAAACTCAAGAAGAAACTGAGAAAGCCCTCCAACAGCCTCTTGGCAGTAAAGGCCGGCAGCCAAAGCACAAGTCCAAAAATGCTGATGAGGGTCATATTCAGCAGTCGGAGCAGAGAGTACTCAGAGATCGTCATGCATTTCAACCTCCATCCAGGTATGAAACAAATTATGTACAGTACAATCCACCTGAAACATTTCAGGAAGCCGTAACAGGACCTGATTCTCATAAATGGGTTGAAGTGATATAGGACGAATTAAACTCACACGATAAAAACGGAACTTGGAGGAAAGTACCGAGAAAGCCAGGCCAAAACACAATAGATTCAAAATCGGTGTTCAAGCTATTACGCGACGAAGATGGACAAGTATGCAGATTCAAGACAAGGTT
Source organism: Leptothorax acervorum (assembly GCA_035220615.1). NCBI lineage: Eukaryota > Metazoa > Arthropoda > Insecta > Hymenoptera > Formicidae > Leptothorax > Leptothorax acervorum. The sequence continues at coordinate 31,075 of JASTWQ010000646.1, read as the reverse complement.
AGTTGCACGAGGCTTTCTCCAGAAACAAGATTTCGATTATAAAGAGACTTTTGCGCCCGTTGTAAGGTACAACACTTTAAGAGTTTTGTTAGCGAAAATAGCGTATGAAGATTTAGAAAAGATGCAATTTGATATTTGCACTGCGTTTTTATATGGGAAACTAGAGGAGACAATTTTTATGGAAATACCCGAAGGCCTAGAAATAAATTGTATAATATAAATAAAGAAAATTATGTTTGCGAATTAAAGAAATCAATATACGGATTAAAACAAGCGGCCAGGTGTTGGAATAAAAAATTCCTCGATTTTCTAAAACGTTTTGGATTTAAGGAAAGCGAAGCAAATAAATGTTTATTTTTTTGCAAATTCAAGGGTCATGACGTGTTCTTAGGGATATATGTTGATGATGGATTAATAACGTCTCGCTCTTGTGAAATAATAGATATTGTTATTAAAGAAATGCAAAAGGCATTTCATTTGTCAATTGGTGATGTAAAATTATTTGTCGGTATGCAAATTGTTAGAGATCGTGCTAATAAAAGAATGTTAATCCATCAGCAAAATTATACAAAGAGAATAATTGAGAAATACGGACTACAAAACGCTAAACCTTTATCTATACCTGCGGATCCACATGTAACTTTAGAGTCAAGCGAATCTAACGAAGTTTCCAATGTTAAGATACCTTATAGAGAAGCTGTAGGATCGCTAATGTTTTTGTCAATTATATCTTGTCCAGATATAGCATATGCTGTGAGTAACGTAAGCAAATACCTAAATAATTATAATCATAATCATTGGCAAGCCGTAAAGCGTATAATTAAATATTTGAAAGGAACTAGTAATTTCGGTTTGGAATATATTAATGATAATAACACAAGATTTGAAATAGTAGGTTATTTAGATGCTGATTTTGCGAACAACGCGGAAACTCTACTACTGGTTACATATTTTGTTTAGCAAATGGATCCGTTACTTGGTCGTCTCAACGACAAAAATTAATTACATTTAGCACAACTGAATCAGAGTATGTTTCCGCCGCTACCACCGCAAAAGAAGAAATCTGGTTAAGACGTTTAATGTGTGATTTAAAGTATAAGAGTGCAGAAGCTACAAAGTTGTTTGTCGATAATCAAAGCGCGATTAAATTAGTTCATAATCCAGAGTTTCATAAACGTACAAAGCACGTGGACGTACGTTATCATTTCACACATGAGGTAGAAAACCGCGAATTGAATGTAACCTACATTCCTTCAGAATTACAATTAGCGGACCTTTTTACGAAAGCCGTAACCAGAGATACATTTGTACGTCTGCGTATTGGTTTAAGGGATCATCTCACTTTGACCGATTTGAAAAATCGATTTTTTTTTTACATATTTCGATAGTATATACCCTTGAGAAACTTGTGTGAAAATTTCATAAAGATCCTAGAAGTATTTGAGATTCTACGAGCCTTTTTCTACCTGAGTTTGGAGCGAAATAGTCCATACGGCAGGTCGATTGAGCATTTTTATCCAGGTTGATGGCTAACGTTAATGTTTTTTTATGTTTTTTGGGTCGTAGAACAAGAATTTGTAAATAGTTTTTTCGTAAGTCGATGCAATAAAAAGTTATTAAAAATTTATTTGTTTAAATTGCCCTAGCGATCAAACTATACATCCTATAAAAAAATGAGCAAGAGAAAATTTGTTCCTTTTTTCACGACAAACAAAATGGCCCAAAAAACATAAAAAACCATTAACTTTAGCCATCAACCTGGATAAAAATGCTCAATCGACCTGGCGTATCGACTAGAAAACGAAGCAGCTGGAACTCTAGATTCGTTTCATCACCCCCCCTGCTTTGGACAAAGAGGTTCAACCGACCAAATCGATAGAATCTGAACTGTTTGAAGAAGCTAAAGGATTGATGTATGGAGCAGGGATTGCAGATTAATTGTAAGTACATTTTTTTCACTGTTTTTCCGTAACAAAAACTTTAAACGCGTTTATCTCAAAACACGTTTTTCGTGATCGGCGGACACGATAAAAAAAAAACTGCTCGACGAATCGGTCTGAAATTTGTATGGCTTATTGAAAGCACTAATACCTCTAGTATGAACCACAATCAGGTCAAAATATTGAAATTATCATATTTTAAAAGTCAAAAAACATGAAAAATTGGCTTTTATGCATGTTTTTTCTTTAAACCTCCACCATTTTTTTATTTTCAAACATAAATTATTTCTGGAGGTTTATACTATAGTGACACTCATACTAATCAAGAATCTTTTTGGTTTTTTTGTTTCAGATGATTCTAAAAGGAGTTACAATGTCCGCCGTGGACCAACCTTTTTTTTTTTTACTTCTTCGCATTGTTGTATTTTCAATGAAATAAACTTGACTAAAAATTCTACAAAAAATATGTTTTGTTGTTTAAAGCATGCGTAATAAGTACTAAAAACATTTATTCAATTATATGCATTAGTATTGCCAAAAAAAATTCATAAAAATAGTGAATTTTTCGAGCGTTTAAAGTGAGATGACCCCTTAAATGTCAGAACTTTACAGGAAGCATTGAAAGAGTGGGAGTGTTGCGACTAGTATTTCTATGCTTCTTGTCACGTATAAGCATTTCCAGGACACCCGTCTTGTGCGTGTCAAGGAACATATTATCGCTCATGCGCGTGCGAAAGGAGCGGATCTATCGCGAATCCCTCCTTCTTCTTCATCGAACCGCCGAGCTGATCAGATGTGATTAGAGTCTCACATATATTGTATTACTTTAAATAAATTATGTCGTGCAAGTATTATTCGCGCATCGGTGATTTATTAATCGTAAATCCAACAAAAATATTTTCACGAAAACAAAGCTTCCTCTATAAGAAAGCAAAATGGGTCTAATTGACACTAACGTCCGAGATGAGGATTAAAGTTATCATATTCCTTGCCGAGCGTAGATAAAATTTAACCATTTAACATGCGTTCCGATAGCATATTTTCATTGCGTTTAGCCAATTTAGAATTCAAATCAACTAACAGTTTTTGCAGCTTTGCAACATGTGCACTTATATCCTCTTTTTCGTCACGTTTTACTTGAAAGAATGACTCAATAAGCATATTTGATCTTCGAATGCTGCTACGCTCGAATCTAAAACACAGTTTATCCCAAATTTCCTTGGCATTAGTGCATTAAAACAAAAAAATTCAGCAATTGATTTGTTAAGTGCGCTTGCAATAATACTTGGTGTTTTCGCGTCTTCCTTGTTCCATGGCATCATTTTAAAGTGCAGGGTACTCCTTAAATCCGTCAATAATACATAGTTTCAAGTCCATGTGCACGAAATACCATGTTCATGTGCCACTTTCATTTTGCCCAGTTGTCAGGACCTTCCAATTTATCTACCGGCACTTTATATTCTATAATACTTGACGCCATGTTTCCTTCGTGTGTACGAACCTCGTTGTCCTTTTCGGTTATATCGACTAATAATCTTTATACTCGCATTCAATTAACACCAAGCGTGTTACGTGGCCTAGACCCACAACCTGTTAAGGTTATGCAATAAAAGAAGCACAGGTTTTACTTATAGTCTTTAATAATACCCAGCAAACATTTTGGTTGTGGGATGTTGCCGAAAGGGAAACAAATGCAGGCAAAACGATAATGCCAGGGCCTACTGTGTCCTCAGTTAGTCTCCAATGTGAACCAAATCTGAAGAACATATTCCGCAGTCAAATTGACGACAACACCAGAGCAAATCTAACAACAGCAATACGACGACAGATTGACACAACAAACTCAAGACAGATCTGTTTACTGCAAAGCAGGCGAACCGTATACGTAAATACATGATCCATGGGCGGAGACCTGCGCGAAATGGAGTTTTCGTCCGATTTAATCATGGTCTCTCGTTGGACAGAGCATACATTGCATGTGTGCAATGTATACATGTATTTTTAACACATGTTTGTAGATAGGTCGTTAAGGGGATCCTAAAACCGTCTGTAATACCGCTTTTTTTCTTAGAGAAAATCTTTTAATTAGTTTTATAGAAATGCAAAATTCTTGTATAGAATTAAAGTACGCATCAAAATCTAGGTCATGGTGGTCGAATTTATATCGAAAACAAAAAAAAATTAATATTTTTTGGTATACATGACAATATTTGCTTTGTACAAAAATTCCACAATAAATATCCACAAAATTAGACCGGCATGACCTAAGGACAACATGTAAGAACAATATCGTGCAATTGGAACTAAGAATAAAAGCCTACAAAAAAAGATTAATTGTAATGAATGCAATATAACCTATAACCTTGTCTATCCTTGTCTATTTTCATTGTCTATACAAGGAAAGATATAGAATTTGGTCGGTAATACAGACGGCTTTAGGATCCCCTTAAGGGGAACCTATAGCCAAGGCCGATGTCGACAATTTAGCTTGTTTTTTATACTAGCTGGTTACCCGGGCTTCGCCCCGGAGGACCTCTCGCCCCATTGTAGACATCAGTTAGTACATAGACAACAGAGGAAATGAACAATACGATGAAGAAATTTAAATCTGAAGCGATAGAATTGGAGCAAAAGTACGAACAAACACTAACATAATTTTAATTCATCTTTATCATGTCATGAGATAATATTGTTCATTACAATCAAACGAAAGTTTATTGGAGTCAAAATCGATTTAAGCCGTTGCGTCAAAGAATGCGGTAATCCGAGTGTCAAAGTTATATTTGACGATGTATGAACAAAGGAAAGTTATTTAAAGCAGCGAATCGTTTGTATATTGAACAGTCTTTTTATTATAGCAGAGAATGTGCTGTACAGATATTAAGCGTCGAAGTTAACGAAACAAAAATAATTTGTTAAAGCAGAGAATAGTTGGTATATGAAAAGTACATATTTATATGTACGATGAATAGTTGTTATATAAATATGTACTTCTTATATACCAACTATTCTTTGCTTTAACAAATTATTTCTGCTTTGTTAACTTCGACGCTTAATATCTGTAGCAGAAATAATTTGTTAAAGCAGAGAATAGTTGGTATATGAAAAGTATGCTTTGTAAGTTAAAGCGAGGTCCACTCTGTACAGGGTTGGGTGGGGGGATGCGAAGGGGGCCGCAGTGGCGAACACAGCAAACGGAGAACGACGTTTCTTAATTGTAAATTTTCAGCTTCGAGTTTTGCATCGCAATATCTCCGCTTGTAGGGCACGTAGCGGAAAAATAAAAACACTTTTATTATACGAATTTGGTCCAAGCTATCCATTAAGCCTAGTTGAAACTTAATCCGTTCGCTAGTTATCGAGATCTCAAAATCTCGGGTACTCGCAACTCGTTGCGTCGCGTTAATAGAGCCACGGCGGTCTCGCTCCGCGCGTACTTGGCGCGAGACACTACCGGGTCTCTTGATTACTTTGATTTTTCCAAGGTAAAGATATTACTTGGATTTTTTTAAGGTAGATTATCAACATAAATTATAATTTTAAACAATAAGCAAAACCCGTTCGTAATTACCCCAGCTACGATTCGGCATTGCCCCGCGTGTGGCGGGTAACTCCGAATGGCAAAGTTTTGCTTTTTGTTTAAAATTGTTTATGTTAAAAATTTATAAATATTATTTTAATTTAAAGCCAAATAACTGGAGTATTATTTAAAATAGACTTCTATAATTGATAAATAATCGTCGGCTTTATTTAACTTTTCCCTTAGATGTTCGCGATTCTTCCACTCTCCCGTACCCTTAAAATTATTTTCGTTAATAACTTTATTGTGCAATAAGGAAGCAAAAGTTATCTTTTTAAAATTAATTGTTGGGCTGAGTATAAGAACCGAAAGAAAAATACATAAGAATTAATTCACAAAAAACACAAAGGGTTCTATAATTCACCCCTGAATCTAAATTTGCGCCATTAGAGGTTGATTAGGGCAAAATCCTGAATTATGTTTTTGAGCATTTGTATGGGTGACCTTCGTAAGCAAAAACCAAGTCGATATCTCATCGGGCCTAAGAGATATTGACGAATCCGTGAAAATACATTTTACCCCTTCTCACTCCCTTAGGGATTGAACTTTTAAAAATTCTTAGTGGGTGCTTACATCATGAGAGGAATACACCCCTCGAATTTCATGTTTCTAGGTTCAGGGGTTTGGGCTGGGCGTTGATGAGTGAGTCAGTCAGTGAGTCAGTCAGTCAGGACATTTGTCTTTATATATATAGATTATTAACAAATCTCTGAAAACAAATTTTACCCCTTTTCACCGCCTTAGGGGACGAATTACTAAAAATCCCTTTTTAGTGGGTGCTTACGTCATGAGAGGAATACACCCCTCGAATTTCATGTTTCTAAGTTCAGGGGTTTGGGCTGGGCGTTGATGAGTGAGTCAGTCAGTGAGTCAGTCAGTCAGGACATTTGTCTTTATATATGGGGCATTCCACGCCAAACCGGACGGTTTAAAAAATTTATTTTTTTGATTTTCTTAATTTTTTGGTATTTTTTAGTACCCCTCAAAAGAGGCTTCCTGGTAAATTTTGAGATTTTTTTTATCACTGGTTCAAAAAATATCAAATTTAAAAAAAAACCGCTCTTTTTTTGGTTTTTTGCTCATAACTTTCTTAATAATGGTCGAAATTCAATTTTTTTTTTTCAAAATTTTCGTTTTTAGATGGCCTTTACAGAAAAAAATACAAAAAAAATATTTAAAGTGCTTTTAATCGAGATTTTCGAATTTTAAGTTTTCATTCGTGTTTTTAAAACTGTGTGTATCCTTCGATTTTCTTGAAGATTTTCTATTTTAAACTTCTATCCATCCTGCAACTTTTAAGCCCGGTCCGGTAGTGGGCCTTCCATAATTACTATTTTTTTTTCGATTTTTAAAAATTAAAAAAATTTTTTTTTCGCTATATATTATTATCAGTACCGATTTTTGACACTGTATACTTTTTTTTTTACTTATTATAAATTGATTTCGATATTTTTTTGTTCTGAGTAGGGATTTAAAAGCAGTAAGTAAAAGTTAATTCTATTTATGAGCAATTATAACAAACGTTTTTATTTATTTTCGTGTTCTTTTAAAAATTGTTTCAAAATTATATTATAAATGCTTTTTTTTTGTTGTAAAGTATTTAGAAGTATTTAAGTATTTTTATTTATTTATTTTTTCTATTTAGAAGCAAAAGAAAGATTAGATTTGCGATACAATACAGCTAAGACCATTACAGGAACTCAAAAATTTCATACAATTATTCCAAAAAGCGACGAAGCTATATTAACTAAAGAGTACTCTAGTTCACAAAATAATCGTTTATGTAAAATTTTTAAAAGAACACGAAAATAAATAAAAACGTTTGTTATAATTGCTCATAAATAGAATTAACTTTTACTTACTGCTTTTAAATCCCTACTCAGAACAAAAAAATATCGAAATCAATTTATAATAAATAAAAAAAAAAGTATACAGTGTCAAAAATCGGTACTGATAATAATTTATAGCGAAAAAAAAATTTTTTTAATTTTTAAAAATCGAAAAAAAAATAGTAATTATGGAAGGCCCACTACCGGACCGGGCTTAAAAGTTGCAGGATGGATAGAAGTTTAAAATAGAAAATCTTCAAGAAAATCGAAGGATACACACAGTTTTAAAAACACGATTGAAAACTTAAAATTCAAAAATCTCGATTAAAAACACTTTAAATATTTTTTTTGTATTTTTTTTGTAAAGGCCATCTAAATACGAAAATTTTGAAAAAAAAAAATTGAATTGCGACCATTATTAAGAAAGTTATGAGCAAAAAACCAAAAAAAGAGCGTTTTTTTGAAAATTCGATATTTTTTGAACCAGTGATCAAAAAAATCTCAAAATTTACCAGGAAGCCTCTTTTGAAGGGTACTAAAAAATACCAAAAAATTAAGAAAATCAAAAAAATAAATTTTTTAAACCGTCCGATTTGGCGTGGAATGCCCCATATATAGATAGATAGATAATAGATACTAAATATATCTTACTCTGAATTTGATTTAATTCAAGTTTATATTCATTTGCATATCGCAGCCGGTACAAATTCCAAATATGTATTACAATACATTATTGCAAGGTAATCTTAATCTCAAAAGAAATTATTGAATATCAAATGAGAATTTACTAAGTATTTAAAGTAATTTATTTAATTCACATTATTATTACAATGTATTTTAATGTCATTGTATCTTAAAAAAAAGTAATACTAAGATTATAAATAATACTAAGATTTAAAATACTAAGATTACAATTAAATTGATTTATTTCGAACGATTTATTGAATTGATTTATTTCGAACAAAGAACAAACACTATTTGCATATATACAGGACGTTTGTTGACATCTAAATTTGTTTTTAGTCTTTATCACATACTACATAGTACATAAATAAATTTGATTGTGTTTGCTTATCAACATAAATTACAATTTCAAAAAATTAGCAAAACCCGTTCGTAATTAAATAAAGACGTTTATAATTGGTAAATAATCGTGGGCTTTATTAAACTTTTCCCTTAGATAACCAAATTAAATTTCTTAATCGACGAAGCTGGCACTCCTGACGGTCACAATCGTCAGGACACTAGACCGAGATTCCGGTCCTTCTATCAAAACGCTTAAATTTAAGCACCTTAAATTAAGATGGAAAAATTCCCTCTCCCTTCCCTAATTAAATCGATATCGATTTAATTAGGGAAGGGAGAGGGAATTTTTCCATCTTAATTTAAGGTGCTTAAATTTAAGCGTTTTGATAGAAGGACCGGAATCTCGGTCTAGTGTCCTGACGATTGTGACCGTCAGGAGTGCCAGCTTCGTCGATTAAGAAATTTAATTTGGTTATTTATACACTGGCGAAGTTATTGTATCTCATCGTGTTTTCCCTTAGATGTTTGCAATTCTTCCACTCTCCCCTACGGCCCTTAAAATTATTTTTGTTAATAAATTTATTGAGGAATACGGAAGCAAATGTTATTTTTTTAAAAATAATTGTTTGGCTGAGTATAACAACCGAAAAAATACTATTAATTAATTAATTTACAGGAGATACGAAGGATTCTATAATTCACCCCTAAATCCAGATTTATCCCTTTAGAGGTTGATTAGGGCAAAATCCTAAAATATGTTTTTGGGCATTTGTATGGGTGACCTTCGTAAGCAAGAACCAAGTCGATATCTCATCGGGCCTAAGAGATATTGACGAATCCGTGAAAATACATTTTAACCCTTTTCACACCCTTAAGGGCCGAATTTTTAAAAATCCCTTCTTAGTGGGTGCTTACGTCATGAGAGGAATACACCCCTCGAATTTCATGTCTCTAGGTTTAGGGGTTTGGGCTGGGCGTTGATGAGTCAGTGAGTCAGTCAGTCAGTCGGGACATTTGTCTTTATATATATATAGATTACCGACCTATCTGTCCTTGTCTAATGAGTATTTATACGATATGTCCGTCCTTGTCAGATTGCAGCGCATATATATATAAAGTTCCGTACTGATATCTTTTTTTGCAGGCGTTGAATCTTAGGCCGGTATTCATAGTCGGATCTTATATTTAAGACCGTCTTAAGTACAATCTTAAGATGTCATGAACCATCACAGAGTTATATTAGTATCTTAAGACAGTATTTAAGGGTATCCTAAACCCGTCTCTATTATCGACGAAAATGTAATTTTGGCACAGCTGCCATTTTTTTGGATTTATAAAATTAAAAATGCTTTTCCAGAATTAAAGTATACACGCAAACGAACACGGGGCTGGTTAACTTTACCTTAAAAAAATAATTTTTTATTAAAAAATCTTAACGTAAAGTTGACCAGCTACGTGTCCGTTTGCGTGTATACTTTAATCCTGGAAAAGGATTTTTAATTCTATAAATCCAAAAAATGGCAGCTGTGCGAAAATTACATTTTCGTCGGTAATACAGACAACTTTAGGATAAGAAGATCCTATATGTAGTCGTCTGTATTATCCATTTTTTTGGATACCGATATCTTTGAATTGGCTTTATAGAATTGCAAAAATCTTTTACAAAATTAAAGTACGCGCAAAAATGTAGGGGGCAACTATCGAGTTTGTATTAAAAGCAAAAAAAATTAAAAATCTTACTTATATTTGGCACGTACAGCTGACACCTGACGACAATATTTGCTTAATACAAAAATACTGCAGTTCATATATACAAAATGAGATCGAAGCCCCCTAGGGAAAACATGTAAAAATAATATCGTTCAAGTAGAACTAAGGCCAGTATTTATAGTCGGATCTTATTTATGTCGGTAATTATTGACATTTTTAATTGCGCTTAGACGCTTTTCCGTTGAAGTTGATCTTTGCTTTAGGATAAAAAGATCTTATATGTAGTCGTCTGTACTATCCATTCTTTTGGATACCGATATCTTTGAATTGGTATAATAGAATTGCAAAATTCTTTTACAGAATTAAAGTACGCGCAAAAATGTAGGAGGCAACTGTCGAGTTTGTATTAAAAACGAAACAAATCTCCTTAAGTATATGGATTACTATTTCCAAAAAAGAACTGTGTTTTAAAGACCGACAAAATATCGGCGCAAGGTTTATTGAGTTTAGAAAAAAAGTATATAACATTCACAAAGAAATATTATTGTTGCGGCCGCGTTGAGACACCCGTTGCACGATCTGGAAGTCGAAGATCGTCCCTTGACGATTGAATTGTTTACAGCGGTCGTTCTTCAGATTCGGAGCCGGACTTAAGAGCCGACTTGACGTTTCGCGAGCCGAGCTATATCTTGCCAATAAATTACTTCTTTTCCTAACACGAGTCCGCTTTATTTCGCGAGTATGGGAGTGCGTGAGTGCCTGCGCCAGTGTGAGTGAGAAAGATACGGGCGCTTCATCGCGGAGAGCGCAACATTTGGGGGCTTGTCCGGGATTCGAACGGACGAGCGTAAAGAGTAATGAGCGAGGAAAAGAGCGAGGGATTGTTTCTCCGGCTTCGTCGGCGCCTTCCTCGAGGAAGAGAGCTCGGGCGGACGGTCCGGAGCCCGCGACAAAGGCGATGAGAAGATGCGGGCGCTGCGTGAGGAGCAAACGCGGAGGGAGGCGCGGCGCCGGGGGCAAGGAGCTACGACATTTGCAGAATTTAAAGCTAAGTCCTTTCAATAATGAAGCTTTTGGGGATGCGGGGGCGCGTTCCGCGATTTCAGAAGTGATAGTGACAGAGAACGTGCGACGCTGTGCTATAAATTAAAACCCGATGTATCCGATGAAACGGTCCTGCTGCGAGAGTCTTCTTGCAGTTTAGTCTGATCGCGCGTGCGAATCGTGAAGTAACGCGTAAAAAAATCGTAGCGTTAACCTCGAGCCTGAGGCGGAGGGCGCGTTCGGTTTTCGAATCCGTGGAGGATACGGAACGTTTAGATTTTGCGGAATTAAGGTCGAAATTGGAAATGCGATTTGGAAAAGGAAAAATGCCGCAAAATTGTATGTGTGTTAGTGTTTCTTGTCACTGCGCGCTGCACTTGTTCTTCTTCAGAGGCATGTCTACAAATCTGAGAGATTTCACAACCTCTTTGAGGGAGAACCTTTAATTTCATAAAAGAAGTCTGCCTCACTCACGGTTTTTGAGTCCGGTTTTCCTAACACGAGCGCTTTATTTCGCGAATACGGGAGTGCGTGAGTGCTTGCGCGAGTGTGTGAGAGAGAGATACGGGCGCTTCAGCGCAGCGAGCGCAATATTGGCCTCCAGCACGGGCGTAACATTATTATTAGGCTAGCAAGGTACAGCCCTGGACCGTAAATGACCTTTTTTCTAATTGATTGTATATCATATTGGTCATCTTTTACTTATTATTGCTACGATTTATTCTTATCTATTTTGTCTATATCTTTATTATTTTTTTTGTATATTTCAAATTAAGAGACTTTATAGTCTCTACTTTATAGTTTCTACTTATGTATTACCAGAGAAAAAGATGAGAGCGGTCATGGGCGCATTTTAGCTGTCACCTTATTTTGAAGCGCCTCAATGTCCATAAAATGTGGACATTAAACTACGTAGCAAATATTTATGAATCCCATAGGTAATGTCCACAATTTTTTGACTTTCTTCCGTGCTATATCCACGATTTTATGGTTCTCTTTCTTGCTATGTTCATAATTTTTTGGTTCTTTTTGGAAGAAAAAAAAAAGAAGAGAACTAAAAAATGTGAAAATAACACATTTTGTGGACATAGAGGCGCTTCAAAATAAGGTGACGGCTAAAATGCACTCATAACCGCTCTCATCCTTCTCTCTGGTATTACTGTGATAGTTTACATCACGGAGGTAAAGGAGTAAACAATTAGGGTCAACTTGTAGGCGCGGTGGTGAAGCACTGGGGATTCGGTCGTCGGCCATGTTTACAGTAAGGTTATATAAGAATGTTGGGATATCCTCCCACTACTACCCATGTAATGCAATACGATCCGTGCAATTGGTGCAATTCTGCTTCTTCTTCTTGCTGAGGTGGCGCTGGGTTCGATACGGCCGTGCAATTCTGCTTTGTCGCAAGGCATCATGGGTAATGGTTGGTAATATACAGTACCATAGAATGTCCCAACTTTCTTATATATAATCTTGTTAGTTTATAGGTGTGGCAACGCCAGCCACGCTGTTGGCCGAAATCTCTGGCCAGTCAACGCCGTCCATTAGACGCTCGCTACGCGAGTCACCTCGTATGTTTTTAAGAACGTTTAAGATAGCGCTCACTTGTTTTTTGCCTCTCCCAAGCCGAACACGTTCTTTCCTGTAAAGTTTTGTACGCAAAATCAAAGATTGTAATTTAAGAAAAATATATTTTAACGTTGTGAGGAATAATTAGTGGAGTCATTCTCATAATCCCCACACGTTCTAGTGACCCCGGCGTGATTGTGGAAGACGCGGAAAACCAGAAAATCGCCGTGAATATTTCCAGCTCAGGATGCCGGTCGATCGTTTACTCCCCGCAACGCGGCCACCGATGAAGCCAGCAACGCAGGCAAAGGGCAAGCCTCCCTGATCACGCTCGCCGACAACGACAACACCCAGGAGGCACTTGCGGTACGTCCAGGCGTTTTTGCCAAGCCAATTGCCAGCGCATCTCATTTTCCACGCGCACGTAACGATCTGAACGATCCATACGATCCCCATGCGCAAGCGTACGCCGTCCGCGCAGTAAAGACGTGTACATTTTGGCGCGATCATACGAAAACCTGGTTCACGCAACTCGAAGCCAAGTTTCGGGCACACCACGTTAGGTCCGACGACCTCAAGTTCTGCGTAGTCGTAGATAATTTGGACAAAGAATCCATGCTCGCGATCGCGGATTTGATCGCATGGCCACTCGCCGTAGACAAGTACCAGATGCTCAAGAAGACGCTCATTTCCCGGCTCACCGACTCAGACGAGAAACGCTGGAGGAAGTTGCTCATCGACATAGAGCTTGGAGATCGGAAGCCGACCCACCTTCTTCGCGACATGAGACGACTCACAGGTAACGCTGTTGATAAACGATTATTGCAAACTCTTTGGTTGCAGCGCATGCCTTTGCGAGTGCAAAAGTTGATTTCCGTGGTTGAGGGAGTAGCTTTCGATAAAATGGCCGAACTGGCCGATAAGGCCTTGGAGACGACACCGTCCACCGTCGCAGCCGTCGGCACCACCGCGACCGCCAATGAATCTACCTTGATGTCGTTGATCGGAGGACTCACGCAGCAGATACAACGCCTTGTCGGAGATAAAGGCGGAGATAAAGGCCGCCGCGCTCGTTCGAAACAACGCGGGCGAAGCAAATCTCGCGGTCGTACTCGAGACAAGTCGCAGTCATTCAAATACTGTTTTTATCACGCCAGGTTCGGGAAGAATGCTAGAAACTGTACGCAAACATGTCCACAGAACGAAAACCGCCTGATAGTCCAAGATAGGAAGAACAGTGTCCGGTTCCTCATCGATACAGGGGCCGACCTATTAGTATTACTCAAAACTTGGAGAATACGCGGGCAGCCGCCAGCAGCACTTCAGCTCTTTGCAGCTAACGGTACAGTTATTTCCACTTACGGTAGACGGAAACTTCACCTGGATCTAGGACTACGCCGAGATTTTGAATAGGTTTTTCGCTGACGTATATCACGTGATAATTGAAGCTGATTTTCTCAAGCGCTTCGGCTTGCTTGTCAACTTGAGAGGGAAGCGCCTCGTCGACGGCGTGACAGGGCTACAACGCCTTTGTCAATTTAGCCGCAGCAATTCTACAGGCGTACGTATTGTTCACGGTGATAATCCCTATAGCGACTTGTTACGGAAGTTTCAGGATATCACCACGCCTAAAAAAATCGCTAAGGCCAAGAACACAGGAGTGATGCATCATATAGTCACCAAAGAACCACCGGTTTCGAAACCTATGCGCAGACTCTCGCCTGAGAAGTACCGAATCGCCAAGGCGGAGTTCGAGAATATGCTGACAGAAGGAAAATGTCAACGTTCCAGCAGCCCGTGGGCAGCGCCGCTTCATCTCGAAGAAGAACGGCGATTGGAGAGCATGCGGCGACTACCGGGGTTTGAACGGTGTCACTATACCCGATCGCGCATATTGCAGATTTTTTGCACCGCTTGCACGGATGTAAAGTTTTTTTAACGATTGATTTGATACGCGCATATCACCAGATTCCCATAGCACCAAAGGATCAGCCCAAAACCGCAATTATAACTCCCTTCGGGCTTTTCGATTTTTTGGTAATGACTTTCGGTCTTAAATACGCCGCGCAAACATTTCAGCGTTTCATAGATGAGGTTACACGTGGATTAGACTTTGTGTTCTCTTATATTAACGACATCATTGTCGCATCCAAGACTCACGAAAAACATCGCGAACACCTCCGTATTTTGTTCGAAAGACTACGACAGTATGGCGTTACAATTAATCGCGCCAAATGCCAGTTCGGCAAATCCTCCGTTACATTTTTGGGGTATTTTTTGATAAAAATGGATCTCGCCCACTGCCCGAGCGCGTAAAGGTTATCAAGAAGTACGCACAACCGCAAACGATATCCGATCTTCGTCGCTTCTTAGGAATGCTAAACTTTTACCAACCTTTTATTAAGAATGCAGCAAATATACAAGCTCTGTTACATAAGTTTATTCGCGGTGCCAAACGCAAGGATAAACGACCTGTGCCATGGACGCCCGAATCTATAGAAGTTTTTAATAAATGCAAACAACTTTTAGCTGACGCCACTCTGCTAACGCACTTGCGCGAAGGAGCCAATCTCGTCTTCACTACCGACGCTTCAAACGTCGCTATGGGCGCAGCGCTTGAACAAAAGAAAGACGGAAAATAGGAGCCTCTCGGATTTTTTTCGCGCGTTCTCAGACGCACAGAAAAAATACAGCGCTTACGATAGAGAGCTCACCGCAGCCTATCAAGCAATTAAACACTTCAGGCCATAAATTGAAGGACGTAATCTAGTTCTGAGAACGGATCACAAACCGCTCACATTTGCTTTTCTGCAACGAGCCGCCAAAGCTTCTCCGCGCCAATGGAGACAACTCGACTTTTTTAATCAATACATCATAAACATTATCTTCATAAAGGGAGCAGACAACAACGTCGCAGATGCTCTGTCTCACCTCAAATCCGTGGACCTGCCTACAATAACCAACACGCAAGGAATAGCCAACGCTCAAAAGGAAGATAAAGAGTTACAGACTCTCCTCCGATCGAACATCGCTTTGAAGCTCAAGAAACTAAGATCCGACGACTCAGAAGATGTCATCTACTGTGACATTTCGACATCTGAGATCCGGCCGTACGTTCCCAAGTCGCTTTGACGCCGCATCTTTGACGTAGTCCATAATTGTTCGCACCCAAACGGACGCGCCACTAAGAAGCTCATACAAAAACGCTTCGTATGACCAAGTATGGCTAAGGACCCGTGGGATGAGCACCTAACGGGCGCGTCTCCAGGTGGCGGATAGGAGGACGTCCGGACGGGTCCTCTGAGGAACGTCCGGGTAGTGGCGGTTATAACCGACCTCCCAGGTATAAAACCCTGCGTGGGGTGGGGAAGGCCGCCGCCGTGGACCAACTCCCCAAGCTAAGGTGTAAGATATTGTACCGAGGGCTGAATAACACTGGGGTAGTGTCTCAAACGATGCCCTTGGGGTACCAGGCAAAACCCCATTGTATTTTAGCCTTCCGTGCGTGCAGAAGGCTCCGCGCACGGTGACCGTATACTTCCCTCCTACTCGTGGGATGAAAATAAAGATTAAAAAAGACAAAAACAAAAAAAATGCACACAAGTAGGAATCGAGGGAGCTAAGCGAATTTTGAAATACGTAGACCCACAAACCGGGAAGAAACTTTCGGGAGCGGCTATATGGAAACTCCAAAAGGAAGCCGCTCAGCAAAAGGGGGAGTAACAACCTAGGGGACATAAGAGACCCAGGGCGACGCAAATAACCCCACCCGCTGATAAATGGCGCAGTAAAAGACCGAGGGAGTTCACACAAACCTCGCATAAGTCTTTTAGCGAAGCTGCTGCTTGTATCAAGATGGCCATCACGGACAGCAGATATCCGGAAAAGGCGATCTCTCAGGAGCAGGCCACGACGTTGAAAGAGTGGCTAGTAAAGAAAATCGAGGTAACAGGGTCTGAAGATATCTCCCCCCAGATTCCTAGAATGCAGGCTCCGTGGCAGCGTGTTCTGGATCACCTGCTTCGACCAGGCCACAAAGGACTGGCTGAAGGGGGTGCTAAGGAACAGCACACCACTCGAAAGGGTAAGCCTAAGACTGGTGGAGGCTAAGGATCTACCCTAGCCTGTTAAAACCATGGTATTTATACCGGGGCTGAAGACAGACCCGAAGAATATCATAAAGAGGATCTCGAGCCAGAACAAACCTCTCAGTACGGAGGGATGGCAGGTTATTAGCCAGAGAGACGACACGAGAGGGCAGTTTCTCATCATAAGAATGAGCAAAAACTTTTGGGATAAGATGGCTCAGCACCGTCCTTTTCTGAACTTCAGCCGAGTGGAATTCAGGCTCCTCGCCAAGAAGAGCGAACCGGGAAAGGAACCTGAGGGCTTGAAGGTGGAGGCCGCACCGTCGGGGTCCTGTTCCCCAACCCAGGAGGAGGGCGCACCTTAGGTAAGTCTTCACGACTAATGTGGTACAAATTAATTTACATCACTGTAGGGCTCTGCATTGCATGGGCTCAGTGCTTACTTAGCCAAGATGGGCGTCGACCTGGCCATTGACCAAGATGGCGTCGCCCTAATCCAGGAACCCTTGAGTTACAAGGGGGGGTCAAGGGTCTTGCGGGGGCGGGAACGGTACTTATAAGTGCATCGTCTCTAGAGAACCCCCCCAGGGCGTGCATCTTGGCTAAAAATACAAACAATTTATTACCGCTCAGAGAGTCCTGTTGTAGGGATCTAGCGGCGGTAAGGTTGGAGGGCACTAAGGGAGGGAAACCGAGGGACATCGTAATCGCATCGGCCTACCTCCCTTACGACCAGCCCGAAGGACCTCCAACCAAAGAAATCATTAAGCTGGTAGACTACTGCAGGGGAAAGAACCTGCAGCTCATCTTGGGCTGTAATGCCAACGCACACCAAATTGTTTGGGAGAGTAGTAACACAAACAGGAGGGGTGAGTACCTCATTGACTATATAATTAACAATAGGCTAGAGGTTCTTAACCGCAATAACGCTCCAACGTTCGTAATTGCGAATAGACAAGAGGTTATTGATATTACCATTGCTACTCGCGAGATTAGTAAATTGGTTGTCAACTGGCATCTATCGGAAGAGCCCTCGCTCTCTGACCACAGATATGTCAGATTTGATTTAGAATCCGACCCAACTCCCGTGGAATTGAGAAGGAATCCTAGGAAAACAGACTGGAAACTCTATAAAAAGGTTCTAGGAGCGAAACTGGAGAAATGCCCCCGTGTGGCAAACACTCCTTCAGAGGTAGAATTTTTGGAAGCTGGCATTCGCTCTGCTATACAAAAAGTCTTTGAAGAAAGTTGTCCTCCGAAGGAAGTGAGAGCGGCAAATAAGATCCCGTGGACAAGTAAACCCTTGGATCTCAGGAAGACAACAACAAATCTTTTTAACAAAGTAAAAATAACCGGAGCCTGGGATGAGCATAAAACCGCGCTCACGGCCTACAACAAGGCCCTGCGAAGGGAAAAAAGAGCCTCCTGGAAGAGACAATGCCAACAAATAGAGAGCACACCCGAGTGCTCAAGACTACAGAAAGCGTTAACTTGTGACAATAGGAACCGTCTGCGATCCATCAAGAAACCAGACGGAAACCACACAGGAGACGGGGAGGAGTTATTGGAGCTCATGATCCATACTCACTTCCCGGGATCACAACTGACGAAAAGGAAACTGACTGGGCCGACTCTGGACTACCCTAAGATTAGGGCATTTAAACAGGACTGGAGGGTTGCTGCATCCGTAGTTGACAAGGATAAACTTAAGTGGGCGATAACATGGCCACAAGAGTCTTCTGGGCATGTAGGAGAACGTTCGGAAAGTCATGGGGGCTTCAGCCTAAGATGGTACACTGGGTGTACACAACTATTATCAGACCCATGTTAACGTATGCAGCTCTGGTCTGGTGGCACAAAACCAAACAAGCACAGTATATACAGTAGCGCAACTCTCCCGATTTCAGCGTGGATGAAAATGAACTGCACATGCGCGTGCGAGGTATGTAACCAATCAGGACACTGATATTCTGTCTCACTTCTGCTCACTTCCTCTCTGTATTTTCGCTCTCTGTCAGCACCGTTGAAATGCTCATGTGACATTTAAATGGCCGTTCAGTAGAAAGTGGCGGCAACGGACATCTGATGTGATCTGATGCGAGAAATAATAAAATAATAAAATGATGAAGTGATAAGTCCTCAGTGAATAGTGTACAGTGTTTAGTAAACGGTGCAAAAAAACCGAGAACAAATTATTTTCCTAACGGAGAATAGTTAATCTGTACAAAAATTGTACAGATTCTCGATTCTCTTAAAGGAAAAGCACTTTGATCTTACAATTAGCTTTGTTGCAGGTATTTGTGAAAAAATCTTGAGGAAAAATCTGGAAGAAAAAGATGTTGGCCCATCAGTCAAACGCGTGGTGTGTTGTTAGGGAATGCAATAAAAATATTGTGGAAAAACGACATTCTCTTCGGTTTCCAAAGGAACATGAAAGGTATAATGATTTTATTTTATTTATTAATTATTATTTTTTAAAACACGTATGAATTTACATATTATGATATACTATTTTGATATTTCTAAATTTATATATATTATATGTGCATGCATATGTGTATATTGTTACAATATTTCTTTGCAATTACAAATTGGAATAATATTTACAGATGGTTGCAATGGATACGTGCGTGTGAAAGATTGGATTTGGAAGCAATGGATGCAGAATATGCCCATTATCGCAATTACCGATTGTGCCACTTACATTTTAAAGAAAAGTGGTATAGCAATGTATGTATTACAACATCAGAAAATGAGAAGATGGATGAAGAGCTACCTGAAGGAGAAAATATTTATATTTTACAACAAGAGGAAACAAATAGGTACTTAAATATCTGAAAATGTATTAATCTTTCTGTTATAGATAGTATTTTGTTCTTATAATTAACTTTTTTTAGACACTTTTTATTTAGCAATGAAAAGTAATATTACACTATAGTGTAAGTCACTGAAACGTACCATCTTATAAGATGGTATGTTTCAGTGACTTACAGTCGAAATCATTCCTGCCTACACAGCAGATGCCAAAATGTGATAAAGATGTCCACATTGCTAAGCCGTACGTTTTTGTATTTACATTATATACATACATATGTATTTTTATAATATTATTTTTTTTATACAGTTTTTTATAATCAGTCTGTAGATTTTGATTTAAACTTACAACTTATTATATTCCATTCTCCATTTTATTTTGTTCCTTTTCTTTTAAAAATTGCATTCTGCATTTAATAACAGGATATAAATAATATTACGTGAGAGTAATTGTATTTATAATATATATAGTGCCAATAAATCAAAAGACACGGTAGTGTCTCGCGCCAAGTGCACACGGAACGAGACCGCCGTGGCTCTATTAACGCGACGCAATGAGTTGCGAGTACCCGAGATTTTTAGATCTCGATAACCAGTGAATGGATCAAGTTCTAACTAGGCTTATCGTAAAACTTGGACCAAATTTATATTAAAAAAAGTGTTTTTATTTTTTCGCTACGTGGCCTACGAGCGGAGATATTGCCATGCAGAACTCGAAGCTGAAAATTTACAATTAAGAAACGTCGTTCTCCTTTTGCTGTGTTTGCCACGGCGCGGCGGCGGCGCTGGAGTCTGATTTTCTTGTGTCTTTCATATCCTTGCCGTTATGCGGCGCTGGTTCTACTCGTAGAGATGCGTTAGTTCGATCGATTAATCGCGTTCGCAAGAGAGATCGGTCTGAGTTGCGTGACAGCAAACATAACCGTAAAATGGCCCATACATGTCGCGAGTCCGGCTCGGTTCGGTTTCTACTCGTTCGTGGGTGGGATGTCACGAAACGGGCTCGGCGTCCGACGAGCCAAATTTCGAGACTATTCGGGAGTGTGTGTGTGGTGAAAAACGTTCGAGTCCGGCTCGCGAATCAAACTCGCACATGTAATGGGCCGCTTTAGACGTCCGCGTCGTCGAAAAATATTCCGTCCGCGTCGTCGCGTCCGAACACTCCGAACGACGTGCATGAGTGCTGGAGTGACAGAGTTCGCGCCTTGCGGATGGCTGGTTCCTGGGATACACCCTGTGCGAGGGTCGCGAGGTTATATCGATCGTACGTATTGCTCTTTCTCGCGGTCACGCTCGCGTTTTCCGCTCGCGTTCTCTCTCTCTCTCTCTCTCTCTCTCTCTCTCTCTCTCTCTCTCTCTCTCTCTCTCTCTCTCTCTCTCTCTCTATTTATTATATACATAAACGATATTAGTACGATACTCAGAAACATAAGGCTTTTTGCAGATGACATGATAGTGTATCGTGAAGGAGATAATGTTGATGTTATTATTAACGAATTAAATATAGAACTGCAGAAACTCAGCAAGTGGTTAAATGTTAATAAACTAAAAATAAATATAGAAAAAGCGAAATTTATGATTATAAAAGGAATAAGAAAACAAGTCGCGTATGGAGAAGGAATTAAAATGAACAATATATATATAGAACGTGTTAAAAGTATGAAATATTTGGGTATAATAATAGATGAACATTTAAATTTTAAAGAAAATGTAGAATATATCTGTAAAAAAGTTAACAAAAAAGTAAGTTTACTATGGAGAATAGGAAAACTAGTGTATGATAGCACGAGATGCCAAATATATAAAAGCATAATTGCACCACACTTTGAATACTGCAGCACTTTGATGTATAATATGAATGAGAGCCAAATTAGAAAATTACAAATATGTCAGAATAAAGCAATGCGAGCAATAATTAGATGCAATATTTACACGCCAATAGATTCTATGTTGAAAGCCTTATGTTTCCAAACAGTAAAACAAAGAATTGAAAGAAATGTTTGTATTTTTATACATAAGATAGTGTTAGGCAAAGCGCCAGAGTACCTGCAATGTAAATTAAGTAGGCAACGTGAACATCATGAATATGATACGCGTAAGAGAAATGATCTATGTATAAAATTGAGCAATACGACTAATGCGCAAAGAAGCATTTTTAGTAATGGTTTGAGGCTGTACAATAGTTTAAATGAGTATACCAAAAGCGCAGATGGTATAAAAAAATTTGTTAGACGCCTGCGAACTTAACAAACAACACGTATGTTTATAAGATGCATATATGTCTCTCTCTCTCTCTCGCTCTTTCTCTCTCGGTGAGTACCGCATGTTGCCGTGTTTCTTCGCTCCGGCTTTCTTTCAGTTTTGTCGCTGCCGTAAACTGCCTTCGGGCTGTTTTGTTGCAGGTTTGGGCAAGCTTTTCGTTGCTTTTCACGTAACACATTTCATTATTCTGTCCTTGCAATCGCTGTGCCGGATATCTTCGTGTAAAGTTATTTCCAACTTTAACCTCACTTTCGCCTTATCTCTGGATTGCCGTGGACCTTTGCTGCGCAAGCTCCTGCTTTTCTCTCCTCTTGCGCTTCGTGACATACCACCAACAGTTACCTACAGTGCCGCTGCCTTCTGGTTCTGCTCTCTGCTATTGACATGGCTTCTACCTCGCAGTCAACCGACAAACTTCTTCAGCTGATTTTATCCAGACTCGACGAATCTGAAAAGAGATTCACTGCCAGGCTTGACGAGTATAACAGGAGGATTACAGCCAGGTTTGACGAGTCTGACAGGAGGATCTCTGATTTCATCAAGCATCAGGAGTCTGTCAACGCTGATTTTGCGCAAAAATTGGACCAAATGCAGGAGGTTGTATCTAGTCTCGGCGAGAGGGTTGCTGCGTTGGAGACTCGCGGCGCGTCATTTAGCTCTCAACATAATGATTGTGAGTCGTCGGCTACGTCGCGGGTCTCGCGAACTTCGGAAATAATAATCTCCGGCCTTCCATGTTTCCTTACCGACACGTCCGAAGAGTTTGTCGCCAGTGTTTTTCGCGCGCTTGGTGTATCTCGGCTGACTTCCGACGTTCTTGAGACTCGTGACGTGGGGGTGTGCGATGCGTCTGCGATGCGTGGTGGGGCGCCTGGCACTGTTTCTGCCTCTGATCGTGCTGTCACTGCTGTCAGACAGAGATCTATAATTGTTGTACTTAAATCGCAACAGATTCGCGACTATATTCTCAGACTATATTTTGCTTTGCGCCGTAAACGTCAACTGACTGTCCTTGATGTTTTCTCTAAAGATCTCCCCGGCCAAATTTATATAAACGAACTGCTTCCTACGGACATTTACAAATTGTTGCGCCGGACTCGAGTAAAGGCCAGGCAGTTATCTTTCAAACATGTATGGTGTATGAACGGAATGATTTTTGTCCGCAAGGCACATGGTCAGTCTCCCATATTGATTACTTCTGAGGCTGATTTAGCAGGGCTTCAATGACCCTAGGCTGATGCTGGCTGTGTTCCTTCTGTTTCTGCGACCTGGCTTTACTTATATATTTCCCACAATCTTGTTGACTCTGACATTTGTGATGGCACATGCATGCCGCTCTTATTCACCACTATATGTAATATGATTTTCATGCTTTTTCACTTTACGTTTAACGTGACGATCGCTTTAGGTTTAATGAAAGTTCCACATATGCACATGCGAGTCACTCTTTTTCACCACGATGAAATATTTAATGATTTATAAGCTTTTTCACTTTATGTTCAACATTATAATCGTTTTATGCTTAAGTAAGTTCTATATTAGTCTAGTTACGTGGTTATACTTGTTCTTTTGTTTGAGAGAGCACAATAACTGAATTTCGTTGACTCATAATTCTTCAACAGTATTTCAGATAATTTTACATTTTTCAACGAAATTTTGGTTATATGACGCAATATTATCATATTAGTTATGTATATTCAAACGTCTTTCACTCGAATTATTTTGTCTTATAATAAGTCGTGAAGCATTGGCTGAGGAGGAAACAATATTATTATCTTTTGCTTTATTGTCATTATTATCTCCATTGTTTCCACTTTTGCCTTCCGCTTTATTGCTGTTATCACACTGCGTCTTTTCTTTTCTTTTTAGTTCTTATTTATTCCAATTTTTGTCTTTTGTAATTTGCTCTTGCTTATTACACATATACTTGTATTATTCATTACTTGCCTAAAGTCTTGACTATGGCATAATAAACAAACTCAAACTCTCTCTCTCTCTCTCTCTCTCTCTCTCTCTCTCTCTCTCTCTCTCTCTCTCTATTATGGTTCTCTCTATTATGGATTATGGTTCTTGCTTTTTCTTTTAGTTTATATTTTAGTTTTAAGTTTTACATTAGTATGCAACATATTTCTAACTTCTTTTCTTTCTACTACTTGGCTACTATTATGTTACATTCTAAGTCTTTTGTTATTGTATCTTTGCCCTTTAGCCTCGGCTTGGGCATAATAAACTCAATCAATCAATCAATCAATCTCTCTCTCTCTCTCTCTCTCTCTCTCTCTGAGGGCGACAGTGTAGTCTAGTGGTAGAGCGCCAGACTCGCAATCCGGGGAAACGGGTTCGAGTCCACTTGAGTACACTGGAATTTATTTCCAGAAACTGCGCCCCCCATGCGAGAAAAATTCTCAAATAGGAAAAACTGGGCTCCGCCTTTCGGAAGAGACGTTAAACCGTTGGTCCAAATACTATATGGCAATATCCACCATGCCAGGGTGCTGTGGGCTAATCACCCGCACATCTGAATTTAAAGCGATTATTGAAACCTCCTTGGAGGCCCTCGTTTGCAACATGTTGTTTGGCATTGTCTGACAGGTTTGATCTCTCCTATTTACAAATCTCTGTTTGCATACGTCACATTCTTTTGCGCATTCCTCTCTCTCTCTCTCTCTCGGTGAGTACCGCATGTTGCTGTGTTTCCTTGCTCTGGCTTTCGGCGAACTCCATCTCTGCCGTAAACTGCCTTCGGGCCGTTTTGTTACAGATTTAAGCAAGTTTTTCGTTGCTTGTTAAGATAGATATTTCATCTTTC
This sequence comes from Leptothorax acervorum, assembly GCA_035220615.1. Lineage (NCBI taxonomy): Eukaryota > Metazoa > Arthropoda > Insecta > Hymenoptera > Formicidae > Leptothorax > Leptothorax acervorum. The sequence continues at coordinate 6,404 of JASTWQ010000646.1, read as the reverse complement.
TTTCCTTGCAACTGCTGTGCTGGATATCTTGGAGTACAATTTCACTTCTCATTCTAACCTCACTTTTGCCTGATCTTGGGATTGCGCATGAATTACCATCTGATTTGTCCGTGTGGCGACATCTGTGGGCTTACACACCACCAACTGTTACCCTCTGAACAGCCGCTCTGCATTTTGGTTCTACTCCTCGCTGTAGTCACCTCATCAATCATGCCACAATTAAGGAGTGATGACACAACAAATGCGCTTTTACGTCAACTGGTTGAGCAGATGAAGTCGTCCGAAGCGCGATTCTCTGCGTTTGTTGAGTCGTCCGATGCGCGATTCAGTGAACTTAACGACAAACTTAACTAGTTGAATAGTTTAGCTAAAAGTGTTGACCGCAACAGTCAGCGTATTGCTGAGTTGGAGCAACAGTGTGCTGCTCTCACGAATGAAGTGCGCGGTCTAAAGAGCGAATTAAAAAGCGAATTAAAAAGCGAATTAAAAAGCGTATTAAAAAGTGAATTAAAGAGCGAACTAAAGAGCGATTTAAAGAGTGATCTGTGTGGTCCTCATCTTGTCCCGCAGCCTTCCGCGTCTCGAGTCTTGGGAACATCGGATATTATTATTTCCGGGATACCGGGTTCTCTTACTGACACATCGGAACAGCTCGTCTCTAATGTTTTTCGTGCGCTGGGTACGCCGCAGCTTGTTTCTGATGTTCTCGAGACTCGTGGCGTGGGGGGTAGCGGCGTGTCTGCGGGGTCTGCGATGCGTGGTGCGGCGCCTAGCACTGTTTCTGTCTCCGATCGTGCTGTCACTGCCGTCAGACAGCGATCTATAATTGTAAGACTTAAGTCTCAACAGATTCGCGACTATATTCTTAGTGCTATGCGCCGTAAGCGTCGACTAACTGTCCTCGATGTTTTCTCTCAAGATCTCCCTGGCCAAATTTATATAAACGAACTGCTTCCTACGGATATTTACAAATTGTTGCGCCGGACTCGAGTTAAGGCCAGGCAGTTATCTTTCAAGCATGTATGGTGCACGAACGGAACGATTTTTGTCCGGAAGGCGCATGGTCAGCCTCCCATATTAATTGCTTCTGAGGCTGATTTAGCAGGGCTTCAATGACCCTCAGCTGATGCTGGCTGTGTTCCTTCTGCTTCTATGACCTGGCTTCACTTATATATTTCCGACGATCTTGTTGACTCTGACATTTGTGACGGCACATGCATGCCTCTCTTATTCACCACTATATGTAATATGATTTACATGCTTTTTCACTTTATGTTTAACGTGACTATCGCTTTAGGTTTAATGAAAGCTCTACTTATGCACATGCAAGCTTCTCTTTTTCACCACTATGAAATATTTCATGATTTATAAGCTTTTTCACTTTATGTTTAATTTTATAATCGTTTTAAGCTTAAGTAAGTTCTATATTGGTCTAGTTTACGTGGTTATACTTGTTCTTTTGTTTGAGAGAGCACAATAACTGAATTTCGTTGATTTATAATTCTTCAGCAGTATTTCGGATAATTTACATTTTTTCAACAAAATTTTGGTTATATGACGCAATATTATCATATTAGTTATGTATATTCAAACGTGTTTCACTCGAATTATTTTGTTTTATAATAAGTCGTGAAGCATTGGCTAAGGAGGAAATAATATTATTATCTTTTGCTTTATTGTCATTACTATCTTCATTGTTTCCATTTTTGCTTTCTGCTTTATTGCTGTCATCACACTGCGTCTTGTATTTTTTTAGTTTAAACATATTCCAATTTCTGTCTTTTGTATTTCGCTCTTGCTTATTTCTTGTATATCTTTGTATTATTCACTATTTGCCTAAAGTCTTGACTATGGCATAATAAAAATCAATCAATCAATAAATCAATCTCTCTCTCTCTCTCTCTCTCTCTCTCTCTCTCTCTCTCTCTCTCTCTCTCTCTCTCTCTGTATGTTGTATTTATAGACCTCAAAAGAGCGTTTGAGACGGTTGACCGTGAACTTTTGTTAAAAAAGCTAGAAAAATACGGGCTACAAGAAACAGTTCTAAAATGGTTTAAGAGTTATCTAACGGATAGAAAACAGCAAGTCAAATATAATGGTGTGTTGTCAGATGAAATTGATTGTAACGTAGGAGTTCCGCAAGGAACAGTATTGGGAACATTGCTATTTATTATATACATAAACGATATTAGTACGATACTCAGAAACATAAGGCTTTTTGCAGATGACATGATAGTGTATCGTGAGGGAGATAATGTTGATGTTATTATTAACGAATTAAATATAGAACTGCAGAAACTCAGCAAGTGGTAAAATGTTAATAAACTAAAAATAAATATAGAAAAAACGAAATTTATGATTATAAAAAGAATAAGAAAACAAGTCGCGTATGGAGAAGGAATTAAAATGAACAATATATATATAGAACGTGTTAAAAGTATGAAATATTTGGGTATAATAATAGATGAACATTTAAATTTTAAAGAAAATGTAGAATATATCTGTAAAAAAGTTAACAAAAAAGTAAGTTTACTATGGAGAATAGGAAAACTAGTGTATGATAGCACAAGATGCCAAATATATAAAAGCATAATTGCACCACACTTTGAATACTGCAGCACTTTGATGTATAATATGAATGAGAGCCAAATTAGAAAGTTACAAATATGTCAGAATAAAGCAATGCGAGCAATAATTAGATGCAATATTTACACGCCAATAGATTCTATGTTGAAAGCCTTATGTTTCCAAACAGTAAAACAAAGAATTGAAAGAAATGTTTGTATTTTTATACATAAGATAGTGTTAGGCAAAGCGCCAGAGTACCTGCAATGTAAATTAAGTAGGCAACGTGAACATCATGAATATGATACGCGTAAGAGAAATGATCTATGTATAAAATTGAGCAATACAACTAATGCGCAAAGAAGCATTTTTAGTAATGGTTTGAGGCTGTACAATAGTTTAAATGAGTATACCAAAAGCGCAGATGGTATAAAGGAATTTGTTAGACGCCTGCGAACTTAACAAACAACACGTATGTTTATAAGATGTATATATGTAGTCATTGACTAATTAATAATAAATCACTCACTCACTCACTCACTCTCTCTCTCTCTCTCTCTCTCTCTCTCTCTCTCTCTCTCTCTCTCTCTCTCTCTCTCTCTCTCTCCTCTCTCTCTCTCTCTCTCTCTCTCTCTGCGCTTGAGGGGATTTTATCCCAGAGCGCATAATAAATAGCGATTCATCATCATCTCTCTCTCTCTCTCTCTCTCTCTCTCTCTCTCTCTCTCTCACCTTCTCTCCTCTCGCTCTCTCTCTTCTCTCTCTCTCGTCTCATCTCTCTCTCTCGGAACTTTCTAAGTTACTTGAAGAAGATCGTAGCCTCACATATGACTGACTACTTAACTGAACCGATATCCTAAATCCTAGACGTCCGCTTATCGACAGGGTCACAATACTCAGTCTGCACTTTTACGTGGTTGGCGACGATATTAAAGAGGGGGATTGATAACAGACTTATCACAATCTGATCCTCTTTGATTTTAGTAAGGCATTTGACACGGTTCCACATCTCGCTTGCTCATCAAGCTTAAGAGATTGGTTTCTCGGACCGCTGTCCTTGCTTGGAGATTCTCGTACTTAACCGGCCGTGCTCAGCCGTGGTTGATGATGCTGGTAATCTCTCTGATTGGCTATCTACGGTCCTACCGGTGTCCCTCAGGGCTCTGGTGCTTGGCCCACTTTTATTCTCTCTATTTATCAACGACATTAGTCGCGTGGGTGTCCGTATGCACATCACATGATGTTTGCTGAGGACATTCAAATTTATCTCTCGTGCTCAGCCGACCGACATTCGTCCATGGTTTAGAGTTAATTTCTAGGGATGCGAATGCGATTTTGATTAGGCCGGGTCTAAGGGGTCTAAAACTTAATCCTGCCAAATCCAAGGTGCTATTATGGCAGTCAAGCTTATGTTAAGGATATTGATTGTAGTCTTTTACCGCCTATTATTGTAAACCAGGTTCCTCTTCCTTTTGTGAGCGAAGTGAGGACTGGGTGTTGTATTTACGTCTACTCTTTCTTGGAGGAAACACGTTTTTGAATGTTTCGCAAAGGGTCCATTATGCACTGCATAAGCTAAATTCAACAGAAATTCGCTTTCCACGAATTGAGAACTAAATTAGTGATGACCTTGATCATGCCTCATATAGATTATTGTTGTCTTGTATACCACGGCTTAAGTAGTGAGTTGAACACCAGACTGCAGAGACTAGTAAACTGCTGTATTAGATTTATTTTCGATCTAAGGCGAGATGAGCATATCACGCCATATAGACGTCGATTGAGATGGCTTTCGGTGGAAATAGAAGGTTATATTTTCTCGGTTGTCAGATGTATCGCATCCTTTTTCTACACTCTCCATCATACCTGAGCGAGCTCTTCACCCTTCTTGACCCATCTCTGAGAAGATCTGATCGCCTTGTTACCTCATCACAATCTTTTCATATTCCGTTTGCAGAACTACTATGTACATGCACTCCTTTCGCCTTTCCTCAATACGTTTTTGGCATACTCTTCCTAGCAACATAACATCAGCAGACACTTTTTCATCCTTTAAAGACCTTCTCCGCTTGTTTTTACTTGCATCAGAATCCATTGATACTCTTAGCCATCTTGTGTTAATCACTTGTGCAATGTTACCGTCGTCTAGTCAGACTTCTTGTCTGCTGCGTTATATATATATATATATTGTCTAGGTTAAGTTATCTGCGCATACTAATGGTTTCCTGTTTTAGTTTAGGTTAAGTTGCGGATTATTGTTCTTACTTTTGCAATGTTACCGTCGTCTAGTCAGACTTCTAGTCTGCTGTGTTATATATATATATTATTGTTTCTTGCTTTAGTTTAGGTTAAGTTGCGGATTATGGTTCTTGCTTTTTATATTTTAGTTTTAGTTTTACATTGGTATGCAACACATTTGTATCTTCTTTCTTTCTACTACTCGGCTACTATTATGTTACATTCTAAGTCTTTTGTTAATTGTATCTTTGCCCTTTAGCCTCGGCTTGGGCATAATAAACTCAATCAATCAATCAATCAATCTCTCTCTCTCTCTCTCTCTTTCTTTCTAATAATGACTATCAAATATATCTGATAAAATTAAATCTAAATATCTTTTGTATTATAGCACAAAAATTATATCTGACAGTTTGACATCCTTACTTAAATGTGCAGTTTGTATTTTATAAATTATTTAAAAAATTAAGACATAAAATATGAATATATCAGGCAATGTCAAGTTTGTCGAGAGCAGATCATGCAGTGTTTGCTATACCTATACATAAATTTTGTGAAAGAAAAACTACTGATTGTTACAGGATTTGGCATATATGTGCAATTTTGTTGGCAAAATTTAGGTAGTAGATAATATATGTATAGTAAAGTTGGTTAATAAAATAAGGCAATTAATAATTTATAAGTAGGTACAGCTTGACAGTACTATATAATTCGATGCAGATTAGCGACAGAAACAGCAGAATCTACGTTCGACAATGTCAATTTACTGCTAATTTGTTGTTAGATATATAATGTCAGACAGCTCCTCCGACTGTATTTCCTCTATCTCCATAATATTTGTTTATATATGTATATAAGTAAATATCTTTAAAATAATAGTTTTCTTGTCACTTATTAATTAATTAACTAATGTTTTGAAATAAAATTGTTCATACATATCCTTTAACTTATCATACCAAAAATATCTTATCTAATAACAAATTAACAGTAAATTGGCAATGTCGAACGTAGATTCTGCTGTTTCTGTCGCTAATCTGCATCGAATTATATAAGACTGTCAAGCTCTACTTATAAATTATTAATTGCCTTATTTTGTTAACAAACTTTACTATACATATATTATCTACTATAACATTCTGCCAATAGCATCGTACATGCCAAATTCTGTATCAAATATGTTTTTCTTTTGACAAAACTGATTTATAGCAAACACTGCATAATGTGCTCTCGACAAACTTGATTTTGTTGACTTTGTATATTCATATTTGTGTCTTAATTTTTTAAATGATTTATAAATTTATACAAACTACACTGCACATTTAAGGATGTCAAACTCTCAGATATAATTCTTGTAAGTTATAATACAAAAAATATTACATCTGATTTTATCTGACATAAATGTCGATGTCGATAGACATTATGGCGTTTGATGTATCTGTAACTACAAAAAGGGGTGATATCCGTACAAAATTACCTTTAACAAAAAGGTAAAAAAAAAGGCGCCAAGTACACGCTTGGTGTATGTATCTTGAAAAAACCTATATCTTGGTACCTCGAAAAAACCCAAGTAGTAGTATCTTTATTTCAAAAAAATAAAAATCCAA
>JASTWQ010000645.1:0-96527 GCA_035220615.1 Leptothorax acervorum | reverse complement strand
TCCGTAATTTTCCAACATATTAACTGCGCGCCGATTATTTGTCGGACAGCTTAAATACAGCTATCATTGGAACATTAAAAATTTCCTGTCCCTTCCATAATTAAATCTATATCGATTTAATATTAAAATCACTGTAAAAGAACTTATTGCAAAAAATATTATCCCAGCTAGGGTTCGAACCTGGAATATCCCGCATCCTGTTCGGGCGTCTTAACCAATTCGGACTACCGGGGCATGTGGTAATATTTATCGCAATAAGTTCTTTTACATTGATTTTAATATTAAATTGATATAGATTTAATTAGGGAAGGGACGGGGAATTTTTAATGTTCCAATGATAGCTGTGTTTAAAGTCCGACAAATAATCGGCGCGCAGTTAATATGTTGGAAACTTACGAAATATAATTTAATTAGTTTTGATTAAAATACGCACTAAGTACCGCGTTTGACTTTTATGGCCAATTATATTATATTCTAATTTATTATATAATTCCGTGTTTGTTTGCAATGACTACGTTTACACGGCGGCTTATAAGCCGAAGTTATAACTGCCGTATACTATTTGATCCAAACTTTTCTTCTTTTTATCAATACAATCACTTAAATATGAGCCTCTTTCATACTCTAAACATTTGAAATAATCTCATTTGATATATACATACTAGAGAAAGTGTAGTTTAAAATCAAAAGAAGCTCGAGTATCAAAATTGTCCGAGTGCCCACTCTCACACTACTTGCGAATGCCTTCATTCGCGAGTATTCGTGATATGTGTGGGACCGGCTTAATATATAACAGTGTAATTACAATTAATTTTTGCGTTAAATGAATGTAGGTAATGCTTTATCAAGGACGCTATTAAGCGAAAGAGCAGAGAGGAACGAGTATCTGTTGCTGCATGCTTTTAATTTGAAATATTACATAACGCTGGATACAAAAAATTGAAAAGGAGAGGGGTGAGATGATGGTGAGAGCTAAATATTATTACGAAATTATTATTTATACTAGGTGCACTAATGCTAGCTACTTATATGTTACTTATACATATATAGAATGGCCTGCGTAAGAAAGCTGCGGCGTATGCGGAAGGCCTCGTACTTGAGAGAAGAAGAGGGAAGAAAGGTTTTTATGACAAACTGATACTGCTGATGGACTCAATTCCCTGTATCCGAGTATTATACAAGAGTACAGTTTGTGTTTCACTATTGCCTGGTGCGGCGTATGCTGACGTCGAGGTAATTTCCTCACATCCAAACAACATGAAGTAAATATGTCTCGACTAAAACATAATTTGCACGATGCAGCAATTAAATATTTCCGAGTCAAATCTGAAGTCAGGTGTGATCCCAATGGAGATTCTCAAATTAGTCAAAGCAGGAATGGAAGATCAAGCAATTCATGAAAACGCCGAATCTAATTTTTATAAAAATTTAATAATAGTATTTTCTGTTTAATATGGATGCATGCCGTAAGATACAACGTATGTTGTACAAAAATATGGATAAATTGATTACAAATGTTAATCTGATATCAAATTTTATTTCTAACTAAGAAACGTATATCCACGATAAAAAGCAGGATACAACTACACTATTACCAAACTTTCCGCTCTCAACAGGAGAGGATTTTCAGAAATTTTAGGACAAACTACAAAAAGAAAAGGAAATCAGAAAACAATTTGTAAGTAGTTTTTCTTTTGGAATTTTGGAAATTATTACTACGTCTGTTTATTAATATTTATTTGTCTGAAATAAATTATATTAAGTGTAAATAAAGAAAGTAGGAAATACTCTTATGCAATATAATATACATACTGTTGCAGAAAACGAAAATATCAAAAATTGGAGGGGTTACTTTTGCCAAACAAACTCGTAATATTGTGAAATACGTACTTAATGATGAAATTTGTAAAAAATTGTCATGGACGGGCCAGAAAGGATCAGTCCCAGTAAAAGATACAGGATTTGTAACGACAGTAACAGGTATTTTTGTGTTTTTCACAATCTAATATATACATGAAACATGCATTCTTAAAATTATTGCGAAATATTTGACCATATGTTTTGGTTCTTCTCAATTGATGTAACTGTAATGCTTATATATACATATATATATATGTACACTAGAGTGGTCCTTAAAAAGGATAATTTCGAATTTTGACTGCTCAAACGGTTCGGAAAGGCTCAAAATACATTTAAAAAAATTTGTGCAAAAGCGCAGCCTCCTATCTCAATTTTAACACGTGCCGCAGAGCACTTGAATTTTTCTATTAAAATCAAATAGCAAATTATTTTAGTATAAATGCAATAGCGATCGGAGAAATTTGAAACTTAGCAATTCCCTTACCTATAGTTGTACCTATCTTCTGATATTTTTATAAATTTTTATCTACATGTTTCAGGTTGCTAGTGGTCAATAAAAATAATTTTTTTTTAATTTTTGAAAAATTAAAAAAATCTTGTTTATTTATTTATTTCTACAATTTTGTTTATATATTTATTTATTTATTCGCAGTTTTAAATAAGAATTCAATACTTTTACAAAATTATTTATCTCAAAAATCTTTCCAAACTTTTTCGTATCGGGATATTTTTTTATATAATAGTCAGCATGTTTGCATCACAATTTTATCAATGTCAAAATTATACAGGATATAATCCTGCCAAAATATTAAAAAAATGGCTAGAAACATAATTTATTTAATTTTTTACAGTTACAAAAATTTATTCTCATCGACCTCTAGCAACCTGAAATATATAGATAAAAATCTATAAAAATGTCCGAAGATAGGCACAACTATAGATAAGTGAATTGCCAAGATTCAAATTTTTCCGACCGCTATTGCATTCATACTAAAATCATTTGTTATTTGATTTTAATAGGAAAATTCAAGTGCTCTGCGGCACGTGTTAAAATTGAGATAGAAAGCTACGCTTTTGCACAGATTTTTTTTTATGTATTTCAAGTCTTCCGAACCGTTTGAGCAGTCAAAATTCGAAATTACCCTTTTTAAGGACCACTCTAATGTATACACACACACACACACACAACATGCTTATATATACATATATATATTGTATATGTATGTATGTATCCTTTCTATAAAATCGCTGTAAAAGAATGTATTGCGAAAAATATCTCTTTATCTTGGCTAGGATTGAGAAGAACCAAAACCAATGGTCAACACAACGTGCTAATTAATAAAGATAGTCAGTTAGATCGACTTAAAATCTTTAATTATTTACTGGCGAAATAAGTCTGACCTAAAGAAGAAATATAATTAACTTTTTACTAATGTATTCAATAGATTGCTAATGTTATTTTATAGATGTGTATTTACATTGCAACAAATATTGTAAGATTTTCTTGCACATGTATTTTTTTCGCTTCTAAATAACACGTACGTTATTAATTAATTAATAATATTACTAACTGTTGCAGAATACGTTGCGGATAGCAAAGGTTGCACCTTGCAAGATGTAAGAAGAGTGATTCAGGAGTGGCTACGGCATGCTACCGACTGAATAAAGTATAACTCGAAGAAAGTATAAATAAGTAATTATCTATATTCTTTTTATATTTACGACTGTCACCGTTAATCACGGTTTATTCTAATTAAGTGCTTTGTAATATATTTTATAAAATAATTTTTACATAATATATATGTCGTAGCCAGATTACAAAGTCCGCCGTTTTATAAAACGTCTAGGCATTTTATAAAGTGCGGCCACATTCTCAAATCATGGTTAAAAATGAAACGTTTTACAATCTGGCTAAGAATTTTAGTCGTTTTATAAAACGCTAACAAGCGACCCACTACATTGTCAAACGCAACGATTTGTACATCCGTTTTAGATTCTGGCTGGTTTATTTAATCAACGTATCAACATTGACGAAAACTACGTCGTAACAATAGGTATGATTGCTGTATATAACTCTTTATGTATATTTTGTTCTATTAAATGAATTAATTAATATAATTTTTTAACAGTCGAAAACAATCCAACGGTTGTTGGCAAAGAAAATTTAAACGAGCTGTTGATCGAAGCAGTTAGAAGCAAGCGTGGGCTTTACAACTTCCGTCGTGTACCTGCTTCAGAGAGAACTATATTGCGTAAAAATGCATTATGGATGAAAGTTTCAAATATACTACGAGGTATATTTTACACATGTAGAAAGCCTTTTCTTTTATTTTATTGTATATAATGCTTTAAAATGTAAATGAGTAGAATGAGCTTTAAAATCAAATTATTTATTAAGGATCCCTCAGTCCAGAAGAAGCTAATTTATGAGATAATTACATAAAAGCCCGCAAGAAGGTTCGAGCGTACATACCTAGCAGATCGGCAGCTACTGTTGCTAATACCAATTGTAAGTCAAGGTTTCAATATTACGAGCTTATGAGATTCCTTGACGATTCATTGCAGACACGGCCGTAAGTTTTTACTTCTTAATATTCACATAACTATCATTCTTATTTAGTCAGAAATAAAAGAAAGTTTATCACAGGTGTGACCCATTCATTAAAATATTTCGGGACAGTGAGTTCGTTGACAGATGCCAATGAAAGTGAAGTAGTAACTTCACTTGACACACAAAACGAGCAACACGAGAGTGATGCCATAGCTGGGTCTTCGACGACACTTCAGATTTCAACTTCAGCTATCAACAAGTCTCCACAGACACATGCATCCCCCTATGTTCCTTCACGAACGCCGACACCTCCAAATACTTCTCCATGTGCGCTCGATTCCATCGACGTCCTTTTACAAACCCCGGCACCAACGAAAAACTTTCCATTGACATCAACTCCAAACAGAGTACCTACACGACCACGCTCCATCGACGATTATGAGCTGCCTGTTGCAAAAAGTATGAGTTTTTTTTACCTAAGTTCCTTATATATTAATGTGTGTCATAAAGAAACATTTTTAGTGTCAAAATGTACGTTGACGTATTTGCGTTCGTGTTTTAGAAAAAAAAATGATACTGCCTTGCAAGAAGCTTTGATAGAAGCCCTAAGAGGCGGAAATGAGCCAGCAACACAACCGATTAATCCGCTGGACGGATTTCTTATCCGCTTGGGAGAAGGGATGCGAAAACTGCCATATCGAAACAGAGCCAGACTAGAAATACAGTTTTTGACATTGCTAGGTGAAATGGAAGATCGTTGCTTCAATCAAGATTCCGACGATCGAGATCAACGTAACCGTTCAATTAACTGAGAAGGAGACCAGCCAGCTATTCGAAAGGCATGTTTGAAAATGTTCGATAGGCCGCTCGTTCCACATCATCATCGAACCAACACTTTTGAATGTTTTTTTTTTTTATCAAAGATTTCGTACCAAAGAATTCCGTGCAATGTACAAGCGTAAGATAGTCCGTAGTCGTATAATTTTTTTCGTGCCTACGCATACGATCAAAACTATTTTTTTTTGTTAATACACTGTCATAAAATTTGATTTTATCGTCAAAGAGATTGAAAAACTGATAAAACATTCAATACAATAAGATTTTAGTATTACGTAATCGTGCAAAACTTTAGTTATGTTTTTAGTTTTATATATTTTGGCGTAATGTTTAGTTTTTTATTCTAGAGAAATCTTTGCGGGGCGTTATAAATATATAGCACGGTAAAGTTTTAGTGATTTAATCTGTAAACAGATTGTTTTTCCTTAAAGTAAACCAACGATTGTGATTGTACGTCACCTAACTTAAAATGTGATATTCGCTTGTAGTCACATTACTGTAAGTAAAAGTACAAACAAACGCGTGATATTAGTTAAGCGAATATATGTATACAGTATATTATAATAAGTGTATACGAATAAAGTATAATAACATATGATGTATATTCTAAAATGTTAATCGTTGAATAAATATGCATTGAATTATACTTCTTTTATTAATAAATTTATACATACAAGATATTGCCTGTAACAATTATTTTGGGACTTGCTAACGTTTTAGTCTTATCATTTTCATGTAGAAAGATTCAGTGTATTATTAAAAATTATTGTTAAGAACTTTTTGCCACTGCCAAGGTACTGCTCCGCCGTGTTCAAAGTATGACGCAAAATCGTCCCGGATTCTGGAGGCAAGTCGAGTGTGGGCGTTAGCTTGGCCAGCATTGTTAATTTCTTGCAATGCACCGCCAATCGAGGTTTCGTCATCTGTGCCAGTTCGAGTGTACCGCCTTTGGAAGTTCTGCAACTTGTTTTTATTCTTGATTTATATAAAATTGTGTAAGCATGTAGTCGCTTGGACAATTTTCACTGCAGTGGAAATGGACGAGATTATTGGCCGCCGATAGATTCGCCATCGTGCCGCCAGAATTCCAAATGCACTTTCGATCACTCTTCTCGCTTGACTCAGACGATAATTAAGTATTTTTTTCTGACAAGTTAATCGGTAACTTCGAGGGTACGGTCGCATCATATACTGCTTCAGTGCGAATGCCTCATCTGCCATTAACACATATGGTAAAAGGGGTCCGCTAGGTTCTATTTCACTCGGTTGTGGCAAATTTCTTTCATTTCTTTCAAAACGTTGACCAAACTTTGAGTTCGCAAAGATACCTCCATCACTCTGTCTACCCTCGGCTCCAATGTCGACTAGTGTAAAGCAGTAATTAGCATCCGAAACTGCTAACAAACTAATACTATGATCCCCTTTGTAGTTATAATATACCGACCCGCTATGCGGTGGTGCCTGAAAAGCAAACAGAAATGTTTATCACGGATTAATCTTCTAGCACTTCTCAGTATAAACAAATAACAAATAAATTCTGAAAAAAATAACTCACCTGAATCACAACGTGTTTGCCATCTATTGCACCTATACAATGTGGGAAATTCTATTTTCTCTCAAATTCATCCGCGATTCTCAACCAACTCTCTTCGTTCATTGGTGACATTACAGATTCGTGGAGACAATTCCACAATACCTCGCACGTTTCAGAAACAATTTTTGAAACAGTGTTTACTCCAATTCTAAATGCATAGGATATTGAGGTCATACTGTCACCGGAGGCTGAGTAACGCAAACACACCAGAAGTCGTGTGCGAGCCGGTATTGGGTCTCGACAACAACTGTTTTTCAAGGAAAGGCCCAACTATACTCAGCAACTGATCAAACATTTCTGTAGACATTCTACAGTAATTGTAGAACATTTCCTGGTCTTGAGCTCCATTTCTTTGACCAGATTGTCACTTGCTCCTTGCAAATATCTTCGCAATTGTGTGAATATTGGGCGAACCCATATTCTTCGGCTTCTTTTTTCTTCACACTCTACTAGAAGTCTCCATAGTGCAATAAGTTTCGCTATATTCGGTTTTCTAATTTTCCGGTGTTGAAGCGTTTGCTTCGCCTTTCTCCATTTCTTCAATCGTATACCAATAATCGCTAATAGGATGTTGGAATCCATATTCAAGGGATTCTATGAACTCCCGAAAAACGAGTTCGTCCAATATACTTATAGCCTAATAAAGATTAAGAAATAAAAAGTTTAGTTTTTTTTAGAGCAGAGGGACTACGTACCCACACAGAACATAATATTTAATAGATATCTAATCGATATCTTCAATGAATATCCATGATATCTACGAGATATCCATTAGATATCCAAATGTCCGCAATTCGAGGTATAATAGATAGCCACTAGATATCCATAAAAATATCCATTGGACATCCATACCATATCCAATGGATATTTGTGCAGATAACTATATAAATATCTACTGGATATGGTATGGATATCCAGTAGATATTTTTATGGATATTCAGTGGATATCTATTAGACCTTAAATTGCGGACATTTGAATATCTAATGGATATCTGATGGATATCTGATGGATATCTCGTAGATATCATGGATATCCAGTGAAGATATCCATTAGATATTTATTAGATATTATGTTCTGTGTGAATATTGATTAGATATCTGCGTGGATATCCACTGACTGTCTTATATATGTCTATTATCCTATATAAATAGGATAAGTTGGTTATAAATTTATAAAAACAAAATATAGTCTTATATGTTTATATTATCGCAGCAATGTTGCTGGCAAAGATATGTCTTGCGGATGTCATGATTTTGCTTCGTCTGGACCTGCTTATGTTCACTCTCAACTGAAATTTACTTACGAGTTAATCACACCATTATGCGCCACCTATCGGTGTTATTGCAAGCTACCACGGAAAGATGCGCTACCGTGCATCTTTCTGAAAATATCTCAGGAAATTCTTAACAAAAGAGAGTTGCATTATAGTGTTTTGAAAACGTCTCGACAAGGGCTACAAGAATATGCAATAAAACTATTTTTTATTTAACCCCCTATAGGGTTTTATTTAAAAAGTTTAAGATGCTCTTGATCAAGAGCACCTTAAATTTTTTATAAAGAAACCCCTATTTTTTATTGCATATTCTTGTAGCCCTTGTCAAAACGTTTTTAAAAAACTATAATAAAGTTCTCTTTTGTTAAAAATTTTCTGAGATATTTAAAATTTTGTCATGATATTTTTAATATACAATATATAATATCTCGTAAAGTATTTACTTTTTGATAACTTTACCTTAATTCTTTTATACATAGAATAATCAAAAAAATAATAATATTAATTTTTAAATTTGTAATTTTTCAAAATAAAGTTTGTACACAAAATGCAATCAAATTTTTTAAAATTATTTGTCTGTTTTTTTACATCATTCGATTCCTTTCATTATTCTACGCATAAAAGTATTAAGGTAAAGTCATCGAAAAGTGAATAGTTTACGAAATATTTTATATTTTATATTAAAAATGTAATGACAAAATTTAAAATATCTCAGGAAATTCTTAACGAAAGAAAGCTTCATTATAGTGTTTTGAAAACGTCTCGACAAGGGCTATAAGAATATGCAAAAAAACTATTTTTTATTTAACCCCTTATGGTGTTTTATTTAAAAAATTTAAGGTGCTTTTGATCTAAATTTTTTATATATATAAAAGCCCCTATTTTTATTGTATATTCTTGTAGCTCTTGTCACGACGTTTTTAAAACACTATAATAAAGTTATCTTTTGTTAAGAATTTACTGAGATATTTCAAATTTTGTCATAATATTTTTAATATAAAATATGAAATATTTTGTAAAGTATTCACTTTTTGATGACTCTACCTTAATGCTTTTATACATAGCTAAATAATCAAAGAAATCAAATAATAATATTAATTTTTACATTTGTAATTTTTCAAAATAAAGTTTGTACACAAAATGCAATCAAATTTTTTAAAATTAATTTTTTTTTTACATTATTCGATTCCTTTCATTATTCTACGCATAAAAGTATTAAGGTAAAGTCATCGAAAAGTAAATACTTTACGAAATATTTCAGGTTTCATATTAAAAATATAATGACAAAATTTAAAATATCTCAGGAAATTCTTAACGAAAGAGAGCTTTTAATAAAGCTATAATTAGTGTTTTCAAAACGTCTCGACAAGGGCTACAAGAATATGCAATAAAACTATTTTTTATTTAACCCCCTATGAGGTTTTATTTAAAAAGTTTAAGGTGCTCTTGATCAAGAGCACCTTAAATTTTTTATATAAAAGCCCCAATTTTTTATAGCATATTCTTGTAGCCCTTGTCAAGACGTTTTTAAAACACTATAATAAAGTTCTCTTTTGTTAAGAATTTCCTAAGTTATTTCAAATTTTGTCATGATATTTTTAATATAAAATATGAAATTTTTTGTAAAGTATTCACTTTTTGATAACTTTACCTTAATACTTTTATACATAGAATAATCAAGGAAATTGAATAATAATATTAATTTTTACATTTGCGATTTTTTAAAATTGTTTGCCCACAAAATGCAATCAAATTTTTTAAAATAAATTTGCCTGTTTTATTCCATCATTCAATTCTTTTCATTATCGTAAGAATATCGTATAGATGTTCTGTTGAAAATCCCCCATATATCTCATTTATCTCAACAAGATATCCTCTAAAAATATTCTGTACAAAAGTGTTTTAGTATAAATATGTAATGATATACTGATAATATTTTATGGATATTAAGATATATTTGAGATGTACGGGTTAAATTCAGTATATCCCGCAGATCTTCTTTGCTATATGGGTAGATAACACACGGATATTTAATGGACATCTTTGATAGATATTTTGTGGACATAGATATGTGGATAACATATGGATATCTAGTGGATATCTTTGATAGATATTTTGTACACATGGATATGTGGATAACACATGGATATCTAATAGATATCTTTGATAGGTATTTTGTGGACATGGATATGTGGATAACACGTAGATATCTAATGGATATCTTTGATAGATATTTTGTAGACATGGATATGTAAATAACACATGGATATCTAATAGATATCTTTGATAGGTATTTTGTGGACATGGATATGTGGATAACACGTAGATATCTAATGGATATCTTTGATAGATATATTGTGGACATGGATATGTGGATAATATGTGGATATCTAATGGATATCTGATAGATATTTTGTGGACACGGATATGTGGATAACATATGGATATCTAATGGATATCTTTGCTAGATATTTTGTGGACATGGATATGTGGATAACATATGGATATCTAATGGATATCTTTGATAGATATTTTGTAGACATGGATATGTGGATAACACATGGATATCTAATGGATATCTTTGCTAGTTATTTGTGAGATATGGATATTTTGTACATCTATTAGATATTTAATAGATATCCATAGTAGACATGGACATCATATGGATATGTAGACATCCATTGGATGTCTATTAGATATTTTGTTCTGTGTGGGTATATGTGACAAAAGTAATAGAAAAAATAATCTTTCCTACCTTCAGGATTTCCAGTTATAGGCAACGAAAAATTTAAATCCGTAAATGATCTCAAATGATTGCAAATAATGCAATCGTAATTGCCACTGACAATAGGTTATGGACGCTATTCTTTATTGCAATCCTAACCCCACCGTGCATACCGTTACATATATTGCGCTTTCACACCACTCACACATTCGTACATGCAAAGTACCCCATTCACATGGCGCGTATTTAGCAATACGCTTAAATATTAACAACCAATCAAATATCACTTTAGTATTTCTGTTCTGTTGTACAACAGAAGGCCTGATCTGTCATTGGTCAGGATTGTTACGCTTTACGCGAAATTTAACGCAATACGCTCCATGTGAAACGGGTACTTTTTAAATGGCGTAAGTTTTGGCACATATTACTAAGATACGCAGGTTACGCGTACGCTGGCGTACGCATCTTACGCCGCATGTGAAGGGCAGCCTTACAATTTCTGCTTGGAAGCCGATGCCAAGAGAATACAGCACGCCGAGCAGTCTTTGACGGACGAGGCAAAAGAGGCACGCTCTAGCATCAAATCCTCAAGGAAAGAAAACGAGGATGAATATTTGAATTTAGAAGGACAACTTTATGGTCCTGGGATTGCAGACTGATGGTAAAAAAATTTTATTGATAGAATTTTCCATATTTTCACGTCTAAAACTCATTTGTAAACTTTGAAAGCGTTTTTCTCAAAACACGATTTTTCAAAACGGCACGCAGCATAACTTAAACAATTTTCATCCTTTTTATTCCAAATTTTAACCACATCTTTAAAATTACATTAAAGAGAAGTACGTAGGGGATTTTCGATAAGTTCATTTAAACATTATTTATAAACAAATGAATGCCATTTTTTTCGACGAAAAATGAACGACTTCATTCAAACACTCGCCAATTGCTCAAAAATCAATATTTCTAAAATTCCCTACGTAGTTCTCTACGAGGTTCTCTAGCTATTATCGTGAAGATTTAAGTGGAATTTTTTTTTTTGTTCCAGGTTGAAATCTGCACAAGCTACACTGCGTGCCGCAGAGCGCCTCAAATTCAACGTGCCTCGGGCGAATGGCTCTAGTGTCGCCATTTTTATTCATATTTGTATCATAATTTTGACGTAGAACTACGTCTTTGTCGACAGTAAGTAGGGGGTAATATTGGGAGCACAGATGCAACGAATGCAACGAAAACATGTCACACTTTGAACGTTTATATCTTCGAAACTAATAATCGTAGAGTAATGATTAATACGTCATTAGATAGCTTACATAGTCCCATTTTTTCTTGAAAGCCTCAAAAGTCTTAAAAAGCTTCCTTAATAAGGAAGCCAAACAATTATAAGCAAATAATTATGCTCAAGTCTCAACCACTTTCAATTTTGGCAATTTAATATTAATTATTGGCAACTTTTCTAATTCCATTATATTCTTCAGTCTTTTCTACCCCTATTTCATATACAATGCTTTAAGATTTGGTTGATTAGATTTAGCTTTATTAGGCTTTTACGTATATACGTATTCCTCGCAAATTATTAATTATTGGCAACTTTTCTAATTCCATTATATTCTTCAGTCTTTTCTACCCCTATTTCATATACAATGTTTTAAGATTTGGTTGATTAGACTCAGCTTTATTAGGCTTTTATGTATGTACGTATTCCTCGCAAATTCTAACGTATGTAATTCAAGGACTAATCAATCAAATTTTAAAGAATCATATATGAAATAGGGGTAGAAAAGACTAAAAAATATAATAAAATTATAAAAAAATTGCTAATATAATAAAAAATCAAATGGGCACAGTAACAATATTACTGTGCCGCAATCAACAACGTAGAACTACGTCAACTGTCACTACTTAATGTTAATGTATACAGCGGAGAACAGTTGACGTAGGGCTACGTTTTTTTCTTTTTGTACTTAAATATAATGTTAATAACTCCACCAA
Source organism: Leptothorax acervorum (assembly GCA_035220615.1). Taxonomy (NCBI): domain Eukaryota; kingdom Metazoa; phylum Arthropoda; class Insecta; order Hymenoptera; family Formicidae; genus Leptothorax; species Leptothorax acervorum. The sequence continues at coordinate 83,697 of JASTWQ010000645.1, read as the reverse complement.
ATATTATTATTCTACTACCTTCCCTTCCTTGTCAAAAAAAATTACCAAAAAACGTCTCTTTTCGGGCGTCTACAGTGGTGTTACCCCTTAAATCGATACTCGCATTTCTTTTTTCAATACCCTTTTCTTTCTATCGCCCTCGTTCCGTGTATATATTATATAGAGGAAAGGCGAAAATATAAGAATATAGGCTAGATGAGGTAGGGCAACAAAGATAAAACGGTAAAATTGGCAATTATTCGGGAGTGTAGGAAAGCTAAAGAACAACGGATTGGTAATAAATGCAAGGAGGTGGAGGATAAGTTGAAAGTAAGAAAAATTGACAAAGTGTATAAAATAATTAGGAAAAATTTTAGGGAAATAAAACCTAGTAGTATTAAAAACATTAGAAACGAAGCGAGTGACATTTCAATCGGAAGCGAGGAAAAGGCAGATATAGGTGGAAGGAATATTTAGGGAAACTATATGCGAGACAAGAATTAGGAGATGTATTAGAAAGAAAAAGTAGTGCTGAGGTGGATAACCTAATAGGCTATCCTATAATGAGGGAAGTGTTTCAGTTAGCATTAAAAAATAAAAAAAAAAACAAAGCGCCAGGTATAGATGGATTGCAGGCAGCAGGCAAGAGTAATAAAATGTGCGGGGACGGAAGCACTAGATCATTTTTTTAACTTATAGTTATCTGTATATATGAGATAGGCGAGATTCTTAAAGATTTACAAACAGAACATCATAGTAATTCTACTAAAAAGGAGAGATGTACAAAACAGATGCGAAAATTTCAGAACAATCAGTCTAACTTCCCACGCGTCAAAAATTTTAACGAGAATCGTGCAAAGTTTGGAGATGGAGAAAAAGGCGTAAGAAGTATTAGGGGGAGATCAATTCAAATATATATTAAAATATATATTTTGCAAAATTTAATTTATTAGAATACATTAAAAATGGTAATTGATAAAGAGCAAAACAAATCCATATTTAACAAGGCATTCAACGTATAATGACCGTATAAACATAATGTATGTATTTAGTAAAAATAATTATTTTTTAAAAATATTAAAAAATGCTTTTAAATTAAAGTCTTTCCCCTTTAAAATGCTTTTTTAAAAATTATTTTACATTATTTTGCCTACAAAATTGTAGTTTTTAATCGAACATTCTTTGACAAAATCGAAAAAAATTTCCTATTCTGTTTTGAATACCCGCACTGTGTAAAAAATGTGTCTGGAAGATATACAATATATTATACATATACTATTTTTATATGTATAATTTGTGGTATATAAGTTAACTTTTATCTCTGTGCAGTTTCTAAAGTTAAATCATTTTTTCAATTTGACATTGCATGGCATTTTCGATAGTGTGCGTGTATCTCATAGTCTCTTCATCAGTCATCTTTAATTGAGCGTAGGTATGTAAGTACGTATCGAGTATGTATTGAGTATGTATTGAGCGTACTTTTCGGCGAACTTAAGGGTCCATATCCCTCAGTAGGTCCAAAAAATAGGTGATTTTTTGTGGAAAAAGTAAACAAAATAAATCATTCAATATTTTTGGATTATATTTATGATACTTTTAAGTAGTTATACAAATTTTTTCAGCCGATTTAAATAATTTGGCGATACAGCGGGATACTGGGAAACGGCGCGGAATAGGTTGCTCCATGGCGGAAGTCCTCCAGGTCGTAAAATGTGTCTGAAACATCGAATCAATCGATTTTCCTGTTCAGTACAAGTGTCCCTACAGAGTAGACTAAAAAAAATTATTTTGAATAAAAATTCATGAAATGGCGGCAGTTCAAAAAGAAAAATTAATTTTCACTATTAATTTTCTTTTTTTTACATTGTATAATACAACTTTAGACTGTCCAGAAATTAAGAAAAATATGTACATCATATATTTTAAACTAAACAAATTTTATCCGTCATTTTTTGATAGGATTGAATATTTCCAAGATATTAACGTTGTAGAAAGTACAGTTACCGAAAAATTCAATGTCTTACAAAAATTACACTGTCGGAAATATTGATCGTAGGCTTAAAGAAAAAAAATACGTCTTCTCTTTTCTAGAATACTTTTCGGAACAAATTGTGAAATAATAATTGGAGTAGGTCAGGGTCAGAGCATGAAAATTTCAGCCAGAATGTCTACATTAGCTCATACACTTTTGACGTAGAACTACCTCTTTCTCGGCGTTGGGTAGGGGGTAACATTGGGAGCACAGATGCTACGAAAACATATCACACTTTGAACGTTAATTATATCTTCGAAACTAATAATCGTAAAGTAATGATTAATACGTCATTCGATAGCTTATATAGTCCCATTTCCTCTCAAAAGTCTCGAAAGTCTAAAAAAGCTTCCTCAATGAGGAAGCCAAACAATTATATACAAATAATTATGCTCAAATCTCAACCACTTTAAATAATTGTTCTTTTTTGGCAATTTATTATTAATTATTGGCAACTTTTCTAATTCCATTATATTCTTCAGTTTTCTCTACCCCTATTTCATATATAATGCTTTAAGATTTGGTTGGTTAGACCCAGCTTTATTAGGCTTCTATGTGTGTACGTATTTCTCGTAAATTCTAACGTATGTAACTCAAGAACTAATCAACCAAATTTTAAAGAATTATATATAAGGGTAGAAATAGGGGTAGAAAAGACTGAAGAATATAATAGAATTAAAAAAAATTGCTAATATAATAAAAAAATTGTGCAAATTAGAAACTTGCACATTTTTTTCGCTTATACATATATATAACTCAAAAAATAATCAACCAAATTTTAAAAATTATATATGAAATAGGGTTAGAAAAGACTGAAGAATATAATAGAATTAGAAAAAAGCGGAAGGAATTTTTACCTATGACCGCGTGCCAAACAAAACAGGAGGTGACGCGGTGAGGAGGAAGTGGTCCCTCCTTGCTGCAAAAGGTAGGCGTTCTGTTATGGGACACCGGGGTCCCGCAAATGTCTTCCGACATGCGTGGACCCTGCGGAAGACCGATACAGATGAGCGGGGGAACGCATCGAAAGTAAGGAACGTTTAGGGGGACGCACCAATTCCAGGTATTCACGAGGATTTCTCCCACGTAAAAAAAAAGCTTAAAAGTATAAATATAGTAAAACATTTTGCGCGGACATTGCGCCCGGCCGCCCGCCGCTGGATCAGCGGACGGCGCAGACGCGTTCACTGTTCAGTACTATGACAGTTTAACGCCGTCTGTCGCCGCGTTCGGTTCAAAATGACAGACGGCTTTGCGTGGACAAGCGGTTTGATAATCGCGGTAACGATAGCCGCGATTATCTTATACTGCATTGTGAAGCATATAATTTGTTGTTTGTGTAGTAAATAATATTTTTTGAACAAAAACAATTTAGCGCTGGTTACACTGAACGCGAAACGCGCGAGATGCGAGCTTTTGCAAGCAGTGTTTCGTCGAGATCGTGGTCTCAACCCCTAAAAGAGCGAGCCTGTGGCACCAGGGTACGTAAAATTTGAAATCCTTAAGGGGGAAACCTGCTATAGAACGCTTGAAAAAGAATAATTTTTTGCGATTTTTTTTCTCGGCTCCAATAAAATGAATCTTTTCTAAACTTCTGGGGTGTTTTAGTACACATTTTGACATTAACAAAAAAATTTTTTTGTACAGAAATATTGATCTTTAATATGAAATGTTTAGCGACATTCACAACGCCTTCTTTTCATTCTCGTACACTCTAGCGTGCATAATTTGTGTCTGTAACAAAAAAACCAAAACATTTCTTAATTTTCATGTAATTACCTTCTATGTGAACCTAAAAAACTTTTTAAATATCGAAAATTAAACAAATTGTGAGACTGAAGAAAAACTGAAGTAAAACTTTTTCTTTAAAGTCTCACAATTTGTTTAATTTTCGATATTTAAAAAGATATGTACAATGTCACATCTTACCAATTTTATCGCCACTTAAATATGTTGTAGGGGAGGTCTTGCTGAGTAATTCTACGTAAGAAAAGAGTGGGGGACGGTATTGGTTTAGAAGATATAGCAAATTGAATTTTTACAATTTTAATTTTTGTTAATAATTTGTTAAAGAGGAGAACAGTTGGTACATTTTATTTACATATTAATAATTATGGTTAAAGCAGAGAATACTTAATATTTATGGTTTCTAACATATAAAATTGTATAGAAAAGTATAGAATATATGTATACAATTTTATATGTTAGAAACCATAAATATAAAGTATTCTTTGCTTTAAGCATAATTAATATGCAAATAAAATGTAACAACTATTCTCTTCTTTAACAAATTATTAACAAAACGCATTAAAATTGTGAAAATTTAATTTGCTATATTTTCTAAACCAATACCGTCCCCCACTTTTTTCTTGCGTAGAATTACTCAGAAGGACCTCCCCTACAACATATTTAAATAACGATAAAATCGGTAAGGTGTGACATTGTACACACAATGGACCTACGTTTCGCTGCTATAATCTTCGGTCATCTTCGGTCGGTAAAATCGTAAACATTGTTATCTTCAAAAATATAGCATACCTTACGTCGCTGTCATTCGACTTACCCACATGAGTCATGTCACCGACGATTACCTTCGAGTCTTCGGGACCCCGTCGATAATTACAAAAATTTACTCAGGGTCGATAATTTCCAATGGTAAAATCACTCTGATAACGTAGGGATCTAAAATTCGCTCGTATTCGTGGCTGATAGTGCACTAGCTCCGTCTGGTGCCGAGTGGGGAACGATGCGACGTCCCTTCCCCCTCCACGTGCCACCAGTGCTCCGTTCAGTCACCGGCGCCGGTGGCAAAACGCGGGTTACGGTTTAAGTTGCATTTTAGATGCGAACGAACGCGCATCTCTCTTTTGGGCACGCGGTTACGCGGTTGTCGTTTCGCGAACATCGGGCGCGCGTTACGATCCCAAGTGCGACACGAGTCAATTGTGAACGATCCTGCGACGCGGGTCGTGACGCGGGACTGACCGGTGAGTTTCAATATTTATCTCGTCTCTGTGTGTGAGTTTTATATTGAATCCGAGCCGCGCGACTCCCCCGAACTTGCGCTGAGAAACCGTACGTGCGTTCTCGCGAAATCAAAGACGTTTTTTTGCTCGTTTCAATCGCATTCCACGTAAATTAAAATGTAGTAAAACGACAAGTCTTTTGTGTGCCGCAAGTTTTTATTAAAATCTTTTTCCCCGTATCAGTGATTAAATTTGGTATATTTATAGTTTCCTAGATCAGCATTTTTTTAATAATAAGTGAAACAGAACCGATATGAATCTTACAATTAATTAGAAAAGATTAATGCCATTTTCCGAGTCATTTTCGGTCAGACTGGATCTTGGTAGTATAGTATAATAATATTTCTGTGTAAATTTTGTATACTTTTTCCAACTCAGTATAAACGGCGCGCCAATTATAATTTTTCAGTATTAAAACACAGTTTTTTGTTGGAACAAAAAACTGTGTTTTAAGACTGACAAATTATAATTGGCGCGCCGTTTACTGAGTTAGAAATCTATATACATATATTTAAATTGGTGATCGATTTAACTTTTGATGCTGATAAACTTCCTTTTTAAATTACTGTACAGAATTTTTTACGAAAAATATTATCTTAGCCAGAGTTCGAACGTGCATGGAGGTCGATTGTGTACCTTGAAACGAGGTAAAAAGTACAAAAATGAACAGATTTATTAGATTTCGACAAATGAAATCGTAGAAACTTTAATAAATTTTCTCACCTTTGTAATTTTTACTACAATACAATCCGTGACGGGCGTCTTTACCTGCAATGATCGACCATTGAGGCGTGTTTTTCCATTGTGGATTCTTTGACCGTGGACACAGTTATGCAGAAAAAAATCAATTCCACTCTTTCAGCCATTTTAGAAAAAAACATTTCAAATAAATTTCTATAGCGATGTAGGTTTAAAAATAGAATAATTTTGTTTTGTGATATATATGTATGTGATATGCGTTTGTTTTTTTTATATACAATAGCTGCTTTGACGATTGGTTTTTGTTATGCTTATAATACACTCTTGACACATATCCAGCAACATTTAGCAACAGAGATATAAAAATCCAAAAATTGACAATAGCTTCCTTTTCATTATGATTATAATTGTAATTTTTGCGATTCGATGTGACGTCAGTTTTAAAAATTATTTTATTTTTGATTGTTTCTGCAATTGTTATTTCAATATCATTACAATGTTATTTTAACATTTACAATTATTCGATTTTTAATGTATCTTTTAGTAAGTAAGGATAATAAACGAATGTTGGAGCACGGAATAGAATAAAAAATAAATAAATTTTGTTTTATTGACGTTAAGAGTGTGTTTATAAAATATAGTTCAATTAGACATTTTTGCAACGAGAAAATGCATTTTACGAGAAGTCTTTTCATTTTCTCTTATAACTCGGAAAATAACTCGTCTACGACATTTTCGTGAGGGAAAGATCGGCTCGACAATGGCCAAGGAATCCGCAATTGAAAAGAAATATATCTTTTATATCGCGGTTGATCCGGAACACCTTTGTATATTTGACAGGGCGAAAGGGGAAAAGGGCTTTGAAGGAAGAAAGGAGAAAGAGTGCACGAAAAATGTAGAAAGTACGATTGAAACGAACAAATATTCTGAGCGTTTCCCTGAATATTTCAACCCTTTATCACATTGTTTTGTACCAGTTTTCAGCGAGTGACATTTTCCGATTAAAATCTGTGATATTTTGCATTTGGCATGTTTGTTTCTGAACTTGCGTAGTGGTCGAACATTTCAAGTACTCATCAATTGAAAGTAAAAAGTGACATGTTACATACAAAATATTGTCTTCTGAAATATTATTACTTTCTATTCTACTATTAAATTTTTGGTTAAATTTTATTGTATTAAAAGTATAAAAGTTGCAATAAGCCCGCTTTATTCTCGATCTCTACCGCAATCGTCAATCTAGTAGGGATTAATAAATTGAATTATCTTGGAACAACCATGTCGGATAATGAGACAAAAGAAAGCAATAGTGCTTGTTGGCAGTTTTCTAATGTGAACCGGGAAAAGCGCAATTGCGCTTCTTGGCACTGAAACAATTAAGAAATGTTGTTTTATTGTTCAATACTGTATAGTCATTCAATTGTTTCTCCCGATAGGTATTACTTACTTATGAAAAGAATAACTAATAAACACTAATAAAATTAATGGTTTAAAGAATCATTTCTTGTATGCAAAAATGTTTCTAACAAAAAACTTATAAATAATATGCTATTTATTTCTCGTAGATTACTTGATAGATTGTTTCAATTGTGTCTTTCGCGCATCTTGAACTACCTTGTGTTTTACACGAAATTATGTGTTATAAAGAGTAATAACTGTTTTATACAAAGATTAATAGAGCGAATAATAGGAAATATTTCGCGAAGGAACCGCTCATATAGTATATACACCGTCGGAAATAAACTTCCGCGCGGGCTCAAAATTGAGCATTAAAAATCCACAGGTTATCAAGCGACTACAACGGCATTATATCTTTGTCAGATCTCGTCAGCGTGAATTAGCCTCATCCTTTCGGTGCCGCAAGCCGGCCAAGTTTTCAACGTGGAAAGATCGTCTCGCCCGAGCTTCTTCCGTTCCCGCCGAGAATTCCGACACTCCCGGAAGGTTGGATGCAGGGTGAGTTCCCCTACTCTTTTCTATTTTATTTTCGGTTAAAAAATAATGAAAGAGAACCCATGCCGCGCTCCGTAGGAATGGCTCTGGCCTTAAATATATATGACGTGAAAGAAGCCGCGATGTTACGATTCTTTGCGTGTCGCGACGCAAATATAATCGCATTCATTGCTGTTGAAAGGGTAAAGAATTCGCATATGGTGCAACGACCTGTCGCGGTTTCTTTCCAGGTATTAATGCGCCAAGATATCGTACACGCTTTCAGCGTGACATTACGTATGGATTATCGATCGGTTCTCACGTATTATTCAAATCACGTTGAATAATAAGGAGAAACAGAGAGAGATTTATTCTTGAACCCCATCATTTTTCTGTGGTTTATTAATGTGAAATTATCATAATGAATTTTCAATACTGCAACATATTATCGAACATGATCTCATTACGAAATCCCACTAAACTAAATTCAAGTCTTCGATGTAAATATATGGTGATAGCGATCAGATTTCCGCGGTGGTCGTTGTTCACATAATGGATATTGATACGTTAGCGACGATATAATGAGCAAGCTCAAAATATATCTGAAACGTTCTGGATAATATTAATATCTCGGATATATATTCTTGATAAACTCATCGTCTTATGTGGAAATAGAAAATAACAATTTATTATTAGTTTGTGTGATTTTGAACTTCTTTTTCTTAAAAATTTTTTGTCTTCACATTTTAAGACAAAGTATATATTTCATGAAGTGATAAAATTATATAATATGTGATTTATCATAAGATATATGTTATAATTTCTGTTTCTATTTTTGTATTTGTCGTTTCTTGCAATCTTTTTATAGTAAACACTATTTGATATTGTTTTATAACAACTTTGAGGTTTGTTATTTGTATATACACCGGTTCTATTTAACATAAAATTAATCCTGTTTCTTTTGTTTTTTAATATTTCTGGCATAACTCTCTCTGTGAAATAAATAAAAGGAAATTATGTTTTATCAATACGACATTTCAAAACTCTTCTTCTTTTGATAGCAGTAGATAAAACTATCGATGACGTACATAAATAACATACATATCTCGATCTTTTGTTATCAAAAATATCAAATAATGTTCATTATTATTATTTGCAAGAAAAAATAAAAAATAAAAATATAGAGAGTCAACTATTTGATTCATAAAATGCTGACTATTTGAAAAATACGAGAAGCATATCATTAAAACATGCAAACGAAAAATCTTAAGAATTATATCACGTATTTTATTAATCGAATCGATTTGAATGTCCTTTAAGTTTCAAAGCGAGTATCGCGATTAGGTTGCGCGAGTAACATAGTAATCCGTTTCGAATGTGATCGTAGAACTAATCCCGTCTCTGAATTCCCACTCAATTTCTGATCAGCCGTGCGCGCAAAAGCGCAACGCAGCGCAGAGGCTGTGCCTGCAAATTAAACGACTGTATGATTCTCGGCCTCTCGCATATATTAGTTAATGCCATTGCATCGGCATTCGATGGAAGCGTAGCGAATATCGGATGAATTCGAAGCGCGGTTGTGACTCTACGACGATAATATAGAGATGCATTATTTCGATTAAGGACTAAGCTACTAAAAGCTGAAATTTTTGTATAAAGAATTTCATTATAATTTGTTATTATTCTTCTATTATTTTTATCTTAATATTTTCATTATTTTAATACATCCTTTATTTTGTCTGAAAGTTTTTGAAAACTCGAGAATAATAGTTCGTACATCTTTAATATTTTTAAATAAAATCTAATCTTTTTTTAATCCTTGTTTTACCGTTATCAGATTGTCTTAGAAATAAAAAAAGTTATTAAAAAGTATTACTATGTTTTTATTTCATAAGTTGCGAAACGTTTTTCTCTTTCCACTGCTTGTAACATAAAACTGTTAATCGAAGCAAAGCTAACATATAAAAAAATGTCAATAAGAAAGTAAAAATAAGATTCCAACATTTTTAAAACTTAAAATCGATATTTACGACACTAAAAAGGAAAAGTCGGCTTTATATTTTTCAGAGAATCTGTCACTACAAAATTAACGTCGTGAGTTATGTGACACCCTATACAAGGGAAAAAAGGGGGAGATATTTATCTCGATTGTTCGTTGATTATTCCGGTTGGGGATTCTGGCACACGTTGATGTTAGCTTAAATAAGCTTAAAATACATACTTATCATATTTAGAAGATCCACAAGCACGCGTGAGATAATCCTAAATGGTGCACGAGAATATATGTCGCTAATCAGCGTCACACATAATGCGTGCGATGGAGCTCAGTATATATGTATAATAGTACGTTAGCCCTATACGGATACGCTACGTTGCCAATATTATCCCGCCACCCCTTTTGTGTACGAGGCCCCCTTTTGTAGTCTTTGCACATGCTTTCTCACGGAGCTTGATGCTACTGCAGTCGACATGCATTTTGAAGTTTGCCGAGGTCTTTTTTTCGAATTTATGCGTGCGCGATTATGTGTTTTGTCTCCATGACAGACGGTTTTCAATGATATTACTCGAATGCATTTTGTAAGAGCTGTAACAGTAGCATAGATAATTTTATATAACAATATAATACATATTATATGTTATAATATGTTACAATAATGCACATCTAAAATGTTATTGCTTCCTCATAGAGGAAGCTTTGTGATGGTGAAAAAAAAATTTTTCGAGATTTTAAAAGAAATAGGTTCAGAATGTTCCAAAATGTCGAGAAATCGTATTAGTAAAAAATGTCCGGAAGTATGTATGTATGTGTGTGTGTGTGTATGTGTGTACGGATTTTTAATAATTAGCGAATATTAGAATATATTTATACAATGTTACGTATGTAATATTACATATGTTTAAATCTTTAAAGAAAAATTAATTATAGCCTAAAGAATTTAATTAAATTACAATTGTTTTTATCTTCTGAGGATCTTAAATTAACAACTATTAATTGATAGACATTATACAATTAATAATTTAATATTAAAAAATTAAATATTAGATGTAGAAGAGCTTAAAAACAAGATTTAATACTGAAAATATTTTGTTTATTATAAAATTGTTCATATAATATAGAGGAATATTACCGCCCTCCATTTGGATTAATGAAAATATTTCACTAAATATTATCGCGATACTGAAATGATATTATTCCACAGTGAATAACGCTGATTTGTCCAGGCAATATATACTTTCATGTGATGTACGGCATATTTTCTTCATTTACTTCCTTCACACATACATGTATGTAGGGTCGCGGTCGTAATCAATTGATATCGTCGTCTAGTAATCTACTTCAATTAAAATCTATTTCTGAATATTATCACAACATTCTTTCGTACTTTATTTGTAACCAATCATCCATCAATTTTATCTCGTTAAATACTTAACCCATTTTGTTAAGTAACATCGCGATAACACTAAAGACTGAATCGATAACACAACAAAAGAAATTTGTTTTTTTTCAAATTCAAGAAAGGGAGTATTATTTTCTATGTAATTCTTTAATTCTTATGCTGAATACAATTTCAATTTTCAAAATGCTTCGTTCCGTTACAATTTCAAGATTAATTAAAAAGATCTAAAAAACAATTTTTTTAAATTAAAAAATTGACAAATACAAAATGGTGGATGTAATTTCTGTGGGATATTTGTATTCCCTCCATACAATCTATGTGTCGTATAATAGATCCGTTATTTAATCATCAAAATCAATTTTAATTTTTTTAATTTTTAAATAATTTATTAAATAAATTCTAAGCTTTTATTAATCCTAATTTTCACAATGAGAGAAAAGAATTCTACTTGAAGATTAATCCTAATAATCTAAGATTAATCTTAATAATTTGAATATAATAAAACGCATTATGTGTATAATCTCGCTGTAATATACACTATATTAAATTATGTCCTTTTTTTTACTTCAACTTTAAATCAAAATTTTCAAAATACTATGTGATGTAATATGATAATGTATATCTAAAATGTGTTATTAATAATTGTTTCTAATAAACAAATATTAGTGTATTTTTGCAGCTAAAATTGTGTTAAACATAATAAATTGCGAGGAATAGTAATTTTTTTCTTACATTTTTTCTTCTTTTTTTTTTTGTTAAACTCTGTAATGCGTATTTGATTGCATGCTTATAAATGTGTGCGCATATTATGCATGCGCGCAAAAGATACAATAAGAGAATTCCTGTCTCATTTTCTTCAGGAATTCTGCTTCTGTAAGAACGTGACATCTAACTCTCCTAAAAAACTAATAACCAATAAGTATAAAGTTTTATATGTTCTACTTTATTAAATATTATTATAACATTTATTTCTACATTCTAATGTAGGTTATCCATTTCTCAATATGTAACAGGCACTATTTCGAATGTTGAATCGATAACATGTCTAATACTGTGTCTTACTGAAATAATTCCATGATCGCAAGAACGTGACGTACACTTCTTTCATCAATTTCGCTCTTCAATTTAATTTAATATGTCGAGTCCAGGCTGTCTCTTGTATTCACTCTGGATGATTTCCTAGGCGTTTTCCGCGATGTCGACCCGACGACAATCCGTTTCAATCTGTCTGCGAAGCGATAACAGTTTTAACGATCACAGAGAAATGTCATACATCTCTAGTCCATTTCTCATGTATTCTATCTCTCGAATACCATTAAAAGCTTCGCGCTTTCGTCACTGGAGCCGTGTTATTGGTCCGTCTCCTATTCTACCCATGTTTGCGTAATTTTAATAATTGAAATTCCAAATGGACGAATATGCTAATCTCCGTTTCTCTCGCTGTATTTTATTCACATGTATCTCTCGGTCGCGGAACCAGCCGGACTTGTTTTTCTCCTCATATACGAGAGATTGTATCCAGGCGCTTTATATCCGTTCCAGCCCCTAGTCTATTACTTTTTTACTGCATATCCGCTGATCTCAAGTCGATCGCGGCGGCTTTTTGCGCTCTGTATTTCCTCCACACCCGGCACTCCCTCTCTCCGTTTTTCTCTTTCTGTCTTTAGCTCTCGGTATAAATTCTCCCCGCCTGGAGAGATACAGCGTCGAAATAAATTTCATGTATACGGCGGAAAAATTGTATAAATTTTTTTTTTATTCTTTTCACGCGTTTAAAATATTAATGGACTATATTAAGCAAGAGGAGTAATCCGAGGTTTAAAACGTGGCCGCTCGACTCTCGGAATACTTGCGGCATGAGTGTGCGGCTTTATTAATGTTGGAGTATCGTTCCCCGTTCCCTAACGAGCTGATGTCTTCCGCGGGCGAGCCCTCGATCCCGCTGTGATAGGGGACACAGTAATCAAGCCGAGCGAGCGTCGAGCGAGCGATAGCAGATCAGAAGACGTACTTCAGCCACAATGTACATTTTTAATCGCATGCTTTAGTATACTATGTAATATATTGCTCCTTTAAACAAGAGTAAAATATCTTTAAACGGCGAGACATAAAAATATATACATTGCAGATTTCAATTTTATTTCTCGAAGTGTATGATTTCATAAATAATCTATTTAATATTAATGTTTACTAATCTCAACATTATTAATGGCTTGAATTATTTCATTGCTATTAATTCATGTAATTTATATTTCCAAGTTATATTATTTAAATTTTGCGATAGATTAGCGACATACACATTACACATACTACAATATTAAAGCGTTGGGGAATGATGCATCTTCAACATTTTTTTTATCTCGTTCTGTCTCTTTTAGGGTCCTCTCTGCGAAACGCGCGTCATGAATAGTCGTGACTGATTTTTTCATCATCTCATTTCCTACTTTCGTATAAATTGATTTGTGAACCGCGAACCGACACGCGCGCTTTCGGAAGATATAATAGTCATTTAATTTCGTGTGTCATGAGTCCACAATGGCGGACAATTGTTCGATCTATTTGCGCGATTCGACGCGAATCTCTCGATGGCCCTCGATATCGCGCGGGTGTCTAGCGCTATTTCGTGATCGCCGCCTGATTTCTGCAACGCGACGCGCTTTTCATTTATCATAATGAATAAATATTTGGATTGAAACGCGCGGATCCAAATCCATTACCGGTTGCTCGACGTGACGCGACCCGCGATTTAATATATAAAATCGCGCTCCGGTAGTGGATATCTGTCATTTCGTGTTGTTGACTTCGCTCCCGCGTAGTTTGTTTAAACTGCGCGGGCAGCGTCAGCAAGGTGTGACACGGAGATGGCGAAAATTTGGTTCTCATTTCACCGAGAGTTTGATAGAACCGTCAAATAGTGTGAAATGTAGAACATTATAAAAAAAAGACAGCAGCAAGAATATTCTATCTATTATAGTATTTATATATATCTACTATTTTATTCATTTTAATTAATATCGTTTTCCATTGGGAAAAACTCGCAGCACTGAGTGAAATTTTATTGTTGTAATATAAAAATCAGTTCACATATTTTCAGTGTTTAATGTTCTACTGTGTTTAATTTGACAATTTGCCAGTAGAACATTAAGCACTGAAAATATATAAACTTATTTTTATATTACAACAATAAAATTGCACTCAGTGCTGTGAGTTTTTCCCAATGGAAAACGCTATAAATTATTTTAAATATAAAAAGTAAAGATTATTATATATTGTTGGATAAAATTATGAGACACTTATAACAGTTGTATGTGTATATGTGTAAAAGTATAAAGTAAATAGATACTTCAATATTTGAATATGTATTTTTATCTTTTTAAGTAATAAGCACACATAAAATTTATTATATTATTAATATATTTGCTAATGCAGCTTTCAACTTAAATACAAATTCGATTTGTATTTATCGAGATGTATCGAGTTTTTGATATGCGTATCTAATTTTTATCCTACTTCCAATATAAAAAAATAGGCATTGTTTCTATATTTGCATATAGACCATGCACACTATTTTATCTCCTGTTGTGCATTGCATAAATTTTACATTATACGACGCACAAATTCTTTTCACAGCTGATTTTATTATATTGGTCTGAAAAGATATTTATCTTCCGTAATATAGCATCGATTTGAATTGGTAATGTACATTAGAGAACAATTTTATTTAATACCAGCCATTTACAGATTGGTTCTTTATCTTTCTCACCCCTCTCTCGACCTCCCTACGAATGATGTCAGTTAACGTCATTCCTTTTTACAATATTTGATTTTATTCTTAAATGTACCAGATGTTCTAATTTGAATTTCCTTCAACGGAAATTGCTCTATTTGTGATTTTATTACTTTTATTAATTATAAAATTAAATATCGATAATATTTTATATTGTAGATTTAAATTTGCCTTGTGTAAATTATATTTTATTGAAAAAATTGAATTTTATTTAACGAATGTCTTTTTCGAGGCTTCAGTTTGTCAATCTCACGTTCTCTGGACTTGGTTTTAGTAAATGGATTTCACCTCTCTTTGCTGGTTAGTCTCAATTTTCACTTTTAGTTCAAATATTTTGCAAAATATGAATATTAGAAGAATTTTTCAGGTATTTCTTCTTTAAATAATATTATCTTTGTACATTCAATTTTTTAATACTCACCTTATGCTTGTCGGAGAGCTTGAGATTATTTAATTTATCTATCACCTCGTTGCTGAAGGATGGCTCAAAGTAGAGCCAAAACGTACGATTTATAATTTGTATTAAATTATTAATTAAACATTACATAACGTTAACTCACGTACAACGCGTTTAACTCTCAAAGCCCACTTTTCCTTGTTACTCGTTAATTTTAATATATCGAGTCTTTAATTAATTTTATTTATGGGAGTTTTATTTTCTGTACGGCTACGTACTCCTAATATTCTTTCACCGTAAATTTTGTTTTGCAAATTGTTTTATCTTTACTTATTCAAATTTTAAGTTTATGCTTTTCCTATTCTTTATATTTATTAATTGAAACAAATACTGTTTCTTATTAAAGTTCTTAATCTTTAGAATGTAATATTAATCTGTAATATAATAAATAATGAAACAATTTACTATAAATATACAATAAATGCATATATGTATGAATTTGTTATTATTAAATTATTTACAAATAATTTAATATTTTCTAATTTATTATTATTATATCATTAACACAATTTATATGATAAATGAAGGAACCATTCAGGATATAATCTTTGATGGAACGATACTGCAACTACCATCCATTAAATATTCGAAATTATACGATTCGATTTTATCGAACTGTAGCCGATCAGGCTTTCATTCATTGTCATTCGCGACACGTTAGTTATTTTTATGACTGACGGCAACAACGGCCGTTTAATCCCACGACAGTAAAGTATTGTAGTAGTCGCCCCGTAAAACGGAATAATCGCGCATCGACAAATACATATCCTGAAAATGGCATAATGGCATTCGATCGCCCCAAATTTACAGTAGCCGTCGGCTGTTGATTATTGACAGTACCTTGGCGAAATATTGTTTTAAACAATCTCGCCCGTCCGGTAATTTGCAGTTTGACACGTCGTTCATTATAATTATCGGTTCGCTTCATCTTTTCCAACGTGTAGCAAATGTTGACGAAAATCAAACAAACCTGAATGTTAGCCATTTTCAGCCAATAAAACGTTCAAGAACGCGAATATTTATTAAACATACTAAATCTACTAAGCTTTTATAACATTATTAAGATATTCAAATTAGTATTAAAGAATCAAAGAATCGTTAAATGTAAACAGAAAGGCAAAAGCCAAATTTGAGCTATTAAAGGATGTTAAAATTTATAAAAATATTTTATAATTTTTTATCTAATCAGAATAAGAAATCTCATCAGATATTTGATAGGATAATCGTATGCGGTTAGCTCTATTTTTGGCAATAAAAACTGCAGAATTTTTCGTTGTTGAAACTAATATTATCACATCATTTTTAAGATTTTTAGTCTTCTAAAAAATCATAATGAAACTGTTTGTATAAAACAAAGTATCGAGTTTATTGGTTTTTTTTTAAATATTAAATGTTTCATTAAATATTCACGTCGATGAGAACACGGATTTTAATAATATATACCTACAGATATTATTACAGAAAAATTTCGATATTTTGATTATGAGCATTCTTATGCATACGTACTGGCATTTTTCTTGATGACGGCATCTGACATACCTATATGAAAAAAGACGTGAAATATGCGTACAGAATAAAACTTTATAAATATGTTAATACAGTCGACCTACATTCCCTGTCTGAAAAAAAAATCCATAGAAGATAATAGAAACATTACAAATTTTATATAATTTGTTTCTGGTCAGCCTTCCAGTTGAAAAAATTTATTAATCCAGAAATTTGTTACAATGATTTATAGATATTTATTACAAAAATATGGTGGTCCTTTTCACTTAATATTAAATATGAATTAATATGTAATAAGTGTTTATAATTTTTAGTGTATATATTTGTAGACTCATATGGAGCTAAATAGAATAAATAAAAAATTATTTATTATGGATTGTTGGCAAATAATTCAATTATAAAAATTAGAAAATTTAAACATTCTTAAATCGTTATATCGAAAAGTGATAAGTAACAAAAAGCGACTCTTTCTCTCTCTCTCTCTATTTCTCTCGCTTTTTGTTCTACTACATTTATGAAGAGAAATCTATCAATATTTTCTGCCACATCGAGTCATACGTACACAACGATTTACTTGGAGCATATACGTGAAGTAGTTCCCGATCAATCGTTATCGATCACACGCGAACGGGAGTTTCGGAGTTTCGGAGTTTCGGGAAGAGGCTGACCTATAGGAAAATGTTTGTTTAAAAACCATATTTCTCCGTTCGCCGCCAATGAAACCGCAGGTGCGGGCGCAGAATCCCATAGATTTTTCTTCTTCGTACGAACCGACTTGCCGCTCTCGCGGTTTTGCCGATACCATATTTTATCAAACTGTCTTCCTTCGATCGCGCCTATATCAAGTCGTTTATTTTGTTTCTTCTTATTTTATCATTTAGATGTAACTTTATGCGTCAATATAGTTTTGCAATGAATGATTCTACTAACGATAAGCAATGCATTCCAAGGAAATAATCCCAGTATTCATTGCATTTGTCAAACAAAATAAATAAAATTGTCTAATTTTTATCATTTATTTGATAAATGCGATAAATTTGTTTTATATCAAATCCTACATTTAATAGCTTATAGAGAAAATTGTAATGTAACCATACATCAGCGTATGATTCATTAAATGATATATATATATGTATAAGTAGGCAGATTTTATTGCAATCAATAGAAATGGACACGCGTATTGACATCTGTCAATTTCATCCGCAAGACACAACCTATCAATTTTATTGGTGACATGTCAGTTTAAGTTTAAGTTCTTCCTCTTGCGATGCACATTTACATTACATTTGAAAGCGATTTGTCGATTTCCATTCAAACTGCATCCTAACTCTTTAGACATTTGTTTAAAAAGGTTTTATTTAATTTAAAAAATTTACATAAACTTTTAAAATAGAGAGAATACAATTATATAAAGCTTGGTTATATTAACTGTTAATTTTAACGCAATAATATAAATGTTGTAAAATAATGCATAATATAAAAATAGTGTAAAATAAAGTAAATAAATAAATTATAAATAAACAAAAATAGCAAATGCAAAGTAGAATGAAAATGAAGAGTGATCCAAAGAGAAAAGAAAAAAGAAGTAACGTAACAAAGTGGCAAAATGTAAAACGAAAATGGGATATAAAACGGTAGTGTAATCTGGCTGGTGGGTGCATGGTGCTTGGAACGGGAAAAAGAGCAATGCGTAAAAACTAGATAAAGGGTGATTCGCCCTTCGCCGTCCTTTTTCGTCTTTCTCCCGTTTCCTTCAAGTTTTCTGCAAGTGGTGGTTAGATCGCGTTTGTATCAATCAAGAGACGTGAAAAATGATTTCGGGGAGTGCTGGCGCACGCGACGTTTTAAATGGTGATTCATAGGACATCACGCGGGGACGGTAAAAAGGGGCCGGGGGAGGGGGGAGAGTTGGAAGGGTAGAGGGATAAGAAGGGGAATACGCGTAAAAGCAGTCGATACGCCGATCCGACGTATATTAATCGGATTTGCGTCGTCGCGTATTTTCATGTGCGCTCGCCGCGCTCGCCATTTTTCATTCGGCCGCTGAGCTGATGAAAATGTTGTTCGCTTTTCTCCCATTTTCCGGTGGTGATAACGACTCGGCGTGCCACCGGATGGAATATTACCACCGCGTGTGGTATGGAAAAAAAAAAACACGGACCTTTAACCCGTTAATGGCTAACGTCCCATTTTTTAAACAAAGATTTTGCGAGTATAAAGTGATTTTAATAATAAATGACTTTCTCCTTAAAACCCCTCGAAATTTAATTATCCAAGATGTATTAAATCTTAACAGGCATTCTAAAAGATATAGATCACATATGTGTCGTTATTATTTTGTTCGCTGCTGCGTATTTACCTCGAGGTATTCATAGGCGAAAGGTGACTCGCTAGATCTTGGATATCCTGTATTTTCTGTCGCCGACTGCATTCTTGAGCGCATTCTAGCATGTCTTCTCCAGTTACTGGGTAAATCTTGTCTCGAATCTTTCAAATTCTTTTTCTACTTACCTTTTTGAATTGGACTTTTGATCACCCTCTACGTTTTTAATCCCTTGTTACCTGCGAACTTCTTACCTGAGACTCCATCTATTCATGTGGCATTTGGTAGAGCTGCTTCGCACAATGGATGAAAAGAAGACCCTGGAAAAATTCGACAGCCAGTCAAACACGGGTTTAAAAAATTGTTTTTGTTAAATTTTTTCACCTTTCTCTTAATTAGAATAATTCTTCCCGGGTACATTCCGAGAATAACCTGCATATTTTATATATAAGTGTCGTAAATGTTGGTATTGTTTAAAAAATCTTTTACGATTTCTAGAATAGTATTATATTTTTACGAAAAAATAAATAATTTATATGATAGCATAATAAGTAAGTAATTAAGTATATCTCCAAAGCGAAATGTTCTAAATGACAATTTTAAAATTATATTTCTAATTATAGAAAAGTAATATCATCACATAAAAATAATGAAATCACATTGGGATTCTTTGTACTAGAAAATAAAGACAATTTCCATTTAAATTTTACAAATTGAGATGGAAGATTTTTTATTTTTTATATCTTTTCACACACAGAGACAATGTTGAAATATTATAGCAGTACGTAGTAGGGTAATTTCGTCGTGAGATTAAATTCAGTTTCGTGAGTGAAGTTTCGAGTCAAGACGAGGAAAAATTCCCCCGATAGGAAACGTATTTCGCGGCATGACAAGAACAGTTTCGGGCTAGGCAAATATCCGGCCAGCTTACGACAGGAATCTCCCGACGGGGGTATACCCGACCCCCGCCAGAAACTTTACGGCAGAGATGTGGAAACGCACAGAACTTTGAACTCGTGCGAGCTGATTCGCCTAATACGACGTATCCAGCTATTTATGTGAGGGAAAATTTTTAGAACATAGTATACTTGTGTCCTTATTTTGATTTTATTTTTAAAATGCTTTTGAATTATTATAAATAATTCAGCAAAATTAAATTTTTGTGTAAGAAATCATAGTTTATTCCTTGGTCGAAAAAAAATATATCAAGAAACATAAATAATACATAGATAATAAAGAAACATGTTTACAAAAGGATAAAATAAATTACATTAGGTTTTTACGTAGTGTATTTGAGTTATTAAATTATAAGTGATTAAAATGTGTTATCCTTTCAGAAACTAAAAAGTAAGATAGTGAACAAAAATAAAATTTTAATTTAATTTATATATAATAAAATTTTTATTTGTTATTAATTATGAAGTTTTAAAGCTTAATTTATTGTACTCTAACATTATTTTTATTCCTCTATTATTATATATGATTCATATTTTTATTTATTTTCTTGTTTGTTTTTATTTATATTTTTATGTTTATATTTTTATAATTATTATATTTTGTATAATTTCATACATATATAGATATATACATATATACAATTTTAATTTTATTAATAATTATTTTTTAACGCTTCTCTCTCTTCTTCCTCTTTCTTTTCTCTTTCGTTTTGTTTTTGTCCTCTCTCTCTCTCTCTCTTTCTCTCCCCCCTCTCTTTTTCTGAATAACATTATTTGACTTTATTCGCGAATGCACAGCAAACAAATGAAGACGATATGTTATGCATGTTTGCCGTGGAAACGTGACTTCCGCGCGGCAAAGTTTTGTGAGAAAAAACTACAATGTTTTTCAGTGCACCAATGCGCGCAATGTCTCTCTACATGCACGTATCAACCTCCTATGTAGTTTTCAAATATAACTAACTTATAGGGAGAAGAGGGAGGAAGCTACTCTCGAGAGCTCTAAAAAGAGAGAGAGAGGGAGAGAGAAGTTCATTTGCATCGAAATCGCGAATTATGAATCGCAAGGAAATTTTAATTAACTTTGAAGTCGAAAACGAGATACGCGATTCGATACGACCGCGACGCCTGTAATAGGAATAATCGATTTACTTCGTCATGCGATGGAGCAAATTATGCATACCTACCATGATTTCGCCAATTTACGAGCACGGACGTCTTTGAATGCGCTTACAGGCAAAAAACGAACGCGTTAATCCTTTAATTATTAATTTAATTAACTGAGATATGTAGCAGATTTAATCGATATTGAAAGAATTCTTGTACATATGTATAGAATAGAAAATTTAATAAAAATTGTGATGTAAAATTCTAATATATGAATAAATAACATTCTAAATAAAAGTAAATTGCAAATATATATATGTGTAAGAACTGAGATAAATTACATATATATTTGTAAATAAATTTATCAGAGATATAGCTTTATGATTTAAAATAAATTAGAAATATAATATAATTATCATTATTAAAATATATTAATTAATCCTTTATTATTAATTAAGAATAATCACTAATTAATTATATAATTATCGTAACTAAATAATAACAAGCTCGTTATATTGTCGGTATTTAACCACAATAGATATTCTTTTTATTAAGACATAAAATATGATAATAATAACAATATTAACAATGAAACAATCTGACTTAAAAGATCGTTGAACTCTATTTAACGTATTAAACAACATTAACTTATTACTTACAAAATGAGTAATAACTGTCCAGAATACAAAAGCACGATTTTAATGAAATACGCAGTAACAGTTATGAATGCTGGAAATCAAGTAACGTCATCAGTGTTCTTCTTCGTGAAGCTTCTACTTTCTAGGAGCAAAATTCCAACCGTGCCGCCGCTAACGAGCGAACGTTAATTAAAGATACGAATTTCGTCGCAAAACTAATTGCGTTACTCTTTGATACAGCTCTCATTGTGTCCCTTGCGGCCTTCGATCCCATAAGTTCATTATAGCGTCGTTCGTCGTTTCTCTCTCAATCGGGAGGGTATGGGAGGGGCTTCTTATGAACCGCGCGCGGGTACGAACTTTCCACTATCATCTCTTTTTCGGTACCCGGAAGGAATCCCCGAGTCCTTTGTCGTGGATTTAATCCCACCAACATTTACACGTTTCTATCTGTGTGGAAACCAACGAAGACGACGACGACGATGACGACGCGCGACTATATAAGGCAATCCTGTACATCATATAGTTGGAAATCTCTCGGAGTCAACCTCCTCATTTTCCTTTGCGCCTTTATAGTTGCTTACTTCGCCTCGCAGTTCCGTTCTTTTACAGAGTTTTGATGATTATCCTTGTTTTTGTATTTTTTCTTGCGAAAATCTCCTGCTTAATAACAAGTTTGAACAAGTCAGATTATGGAAAACTGTGGTTAAGTCGTTATAAGGCAATAAATATAGCCGATATAACAATAAGCCAACAATAACTAATATGAACTTAACAATTGTTATGCTATGTCTCTAGGAGAGTGATTCCATACTGCTGTACAGTTTTTTTTATCTGTTCTTCAGAAATAACACTGTTCAACAAAAATTTACTTACTTTTGAGCACAAAAACGAGAATAATCATTTCCCGTAATTTTTTGGACGCTGAATACGATCCCGTTTACCAAATTGAAAAATCCTTAAATTTGAATAACATATAATTAAAAATATTTCATATATCCTTAATGGTTCATGTAAGTCACAACTTTGACGCAATAGATTCTATGTTAATCATCAATATCTCTTTAATCATAATCAACATAACAAATTTTTTTAAGGGCTTAAAGACCTGACAACATACTTAATTTTGATTGCAATAAAATTTCTCTAACACGTTACATATCGTAGTTATAAAATATGCTATTATATAATAAAATAACCCTTTTTTGCAACTTTAATTGCAAATTTCTCAAAATTTTGACGTGAGCAATTTAGTAAACGGAATCCGAGGGAATCGTATTCAGCGTCCAAAAAATTACGGGAAACGATTATTTTCGTTCTTGTACATTGTTTTTGTTAAACAGTGTAATTAGTCTGATTGCAATTTGCTCATATGTATGGAGGATGTCTTGGTGAAGTATTTCCCTACGTTTTTTACATATCAATTTAGGGGATCCTATAGCAAACTGTATTAGAAAAGTTTTATTCCATTTAAAATTTAATATACTGTTAGAACTTTTAATCTTCAGAATTGATTGTAGAGATTAAAATTTTATAAGATTTTCGCGATTGAATATTGAATCTATTATATTACGGGAAAGTTGTAACAAGTCATTGAGTATCACGAATAATCTACTGAACGTTTTTCAATTATTTGAAGTTAAAATGTTTTTAGGGCCGGTTGTTCCAACCTGTTGGTAAACTAACTAATAGTTAAATCATATGTTTATCTTTGTCTAATTCGAAAGAAAAACAAAGACATATATATAATTTAACTTTAAGTTAGTTTACCAACGGGTTGGAACAACCGACCCTTAGATTTCTTAATTGTCTTAATATATAAAGATGATGATGGTATAAAGATAATGTTAAAATTTAACTTTGAAATGGCGAAATAAATACTACGGATGTTACAATTTTCAAAAATAATTAGGTTACTAAATATACTCGTAAATCTGAATTTCAAAATTAAATACAATATGATAGATTTAATATTGAATCTCAATTTAGAGATATTCTTGGTTCTGAATAATTTAATTTTTTTCAGTATAATTCCGATTTAATAATTAACAAAAATTTTACTAATTCTCTTTAAATAGCAATTCTTTCCCACGTCTTTTTTATGTGTTCTTTTTATATCCTCTTTATGTCTTTTTTATTGAATTATGATCATAAGAAAAAGTACCTATTAATTTTAAATTGATCGAAGAATGTATAGGAGGAGAAAGAAAAGAATATAGTACATATTTTTTATACCAAATTAAATTAGAATAATCGCCACAACGGTCCAAGCTTGGATCTTAATAGCCTAATATTATTTTATTGTGTGATACACATATTATCCCCTCCTTCCCTTTAGTTAAATCAATTTTTACCTCCAACTCTTGAAAACTGCGCTCCGACTAGATTTGTCAGACTTAATAACACAGCCCCTGTTGGAATAGCGAAACGATTCAACTAATGATGTTAAAGAAATTATTGCGAAAAATATTATCCCAGCCAGGGTTTGAACCTGGAACCTCCCTTTTTTTCGCAATAATTTCTTTAACATCATTAGTTGAATCGTTTCGCTATTCCAACAGGGGCTGTGTTTTTAAGTCTGACAAATCTAGTCGGAGCGCAGTTTTCAAGAGTTGGAGGTAAAAATTGATTTAACTAAAGGGAAGGAGGGGATAATATGTGTATCACACAATAAAATAATATTAGGCTATTAAGATCCAAGCTTGGACCGTTGTGGCGATTATTCTAATTTAATTTGGTTTGATATGTACGGTCGAATAAATTTCTTTAACATATTTTTTATTTCAAATATTAAATATTCTAAATGTTTTAATAATTTTTTCTGAACCAATCACTCACCAGTTTACCGTAATAAAATACTCGCGATCGATGATTAAATGTACCATGGACTGTCAGAAGGATCATAATGAGATAAGCTCGCGTTTGCTCAGTCTGTATGACACTCGAATTCGACCACGGCACGGGGTCGGCACCATATGGCCACCGCTGGTTCTCCTTTTGACATCTGTGTTGGCGCAACAATGGTTTCGAGCAGTGGACCACGAGTGCTCGCGGCTACTTGACTTTTGTAATACAGTTACGGCCTCTCCCATCTTCCTTTTCTATCTCCTGCTGTTACCTCGTCCTTCCTTGTCTACGAGCCAATTCAAGTTAGGTCCCATTTCGGTCGAGTGAATGTTTGATTCGAGCACCATTCAGCTCCTCGTTTCCATCTTGTTCACGAGAATGATCGTCGTATTAATCCAATTTGGCATTAATTAAGCAGCCCGCTTATTCCCGCTGATTCAATCTATATCGCTTAGAGTGTCATTCGTTCAGAAATAATGAAACACTTATCTTCCCTACGATTTGTTTCGTTGAGTTGGAATTTATTAGATTATTGTATAGGTATACGAAATGTTACAATTATGCCAAACTTTTTAATAAATTTATGGAGAAAATAACTAAGTAGTTCAATTATATTGTGAATTATATTGTGAAGTTTTGATTAAATGAAAACAAACTACATATTTTTTGCATAATAAATTTTGAATTATTTAAAAAGATCGATTATTTATGAGATACCCCTTGTGCAATACTTTAGATATTTATATTTTTCTCCAAATATCGCCGATTCGAACAGCTGTGGCTGGTCACGTTAAGCAACGGCTGTCCGAAGGAAGTTCGAAATCCAAAGTTGTCAGGAATTCCACACAGATCTGGTATTCTATCGAAGGCGATCGCGCGGGGGCGCGCTTCCGAGGTTGCAACTTGGCGTCGAAATTTCTCTCGCGCCGCCGAGAAATCGATCGCACACTATTCGGCCACTTTCCCATTAGATGTTATATCGCTAGACCTCTCCGCAAAATTACTAGCAAACTCGCAACATCGGATTACTACCGGGCGAATTCCGTCAAAACTTAACGGCCGAAATCGAATATCTAAGTCGGCGTACGCGATTTGGCAACTTCGAAAGACTGGACTGTAAGAGGCAAATACCTGTTGTTTACACTGCAAATTATATATTGTACAAATGATTGTGTTTGATAAGCAAAACAGAATAATAATATCAGTGGTGAATGAAAAATAGTTGTTTTTTTATAAAGAAAGATTTTGGTTAGTTTGATAGTCGTTGAAATGTGACATAAACTTATTAAAAATCACCAAAACTTGAAAAAGTGCGAATACTTGACTTCATTTTTATACAAATATTATTAATTTTATTTTAAACTTTTTATTCTGCATTTTCAACTTATTTATACGCGAGGAATCATTCCGTTCTCAATTGTATTACTATTTCAGGCCCGTTTGAATTATATTTACCTACATGCAATAGAATATACATGTCCATCTTATAGAATAGCTATCTTCTATGAACACATATAATATCAAATTAAGAGGATTAATCTAAATTAAAATTAACGTGTGTTATAAGAATATTTACCTACTCGATGCAAATAGTTTATCGTATTTGTCAAATAAAGTTGAAAATGTTGTTATCTGCATAATGTGAAAATACACATATGCCGACGAATCCCTTTCTCCATAATCTTGCAATCCTATCGAGACGTGGGCCGAAAGCATCTTTCGCAACTTTGTATGTTTATGCCGTTGATCGCGCGCGAAAGGACGAGTCTTCTCATATTATACGATCCGATTTCGTTTCGGATTCAAATCGGAATTTGTTCGGAGATGCGGAAGAGCTCTTATCCGCTCGAGCTTCGGGGATTTCTGTATCACGACTAACGAGCCGCTAATAATTTCTGCTCTGCGGATTACATCCGTAACAGGGAAGTGTTAATATTGTACTTAATACGTTAATATTGCAGTCCAGTGAATTTGTTAAAGATTTTATTAGAAAATAATGAACTTTAGCGTACTATAGATACATTAAGGTTCATAAATGTCTCAACATTTCCGGAATCATAGGATTATTAAGTATTCTCGGTCGGATGGATAGTGTTTAGATATTCGTTCTGGCTCAAAACTTCGCCTAACAGTTTCGCACAAAGTTGATAGGTGTGTGAAAGATTAAACGTGCATAAGATTAATAAAGGTTAAAGATAAATAACATAAAATTAAATAACTAAATTAGTTAACAGAAAATATAATATCTGTATTTTTAATAATTAATAGTCATAAATAACAGTCATAATGAATAAATCCAGATCCAATGGCTGCATTCAGCAGAACAAAACTGTTAGGTTCGTCTTATCAACACTCTACGTTGATTTGCTGGTTCTAAAAGTAGGAACCAATCACGTTTTGTTGCTACTGAGCAGCTCTGTCCGCTGAATGCAGGCAATGTGTCCAATCAAAGAAATGTCTAGTAACCCTAAGATCCTGGAAATGCAAAAACATTAATAAATAGTTAGTGTATTGTAACATGCTGAAAAAGATAATAATTCTACGGAAAAGAAAAGGGAGATACGTGATTGGGTGTCGAATAGAAAATCAATTGATGGTTGAATCGAGACGTGTGTTATTTCACGCGAAATAATCTTACGGCACCTCTGAAGAATCGCTTTTGTCGTCCGCGGATGAAGAAGGTAGATGTGAGAATTTCAAAGAAAAGTTGGCGTACTTGCACTGAAAGGGGAGAGCGAATTGGAAATACAAGCGAATGGGAAGTCGCGGCGTCTCGGATACCTACTCGAGAGTACAGAGTAACGGGGGAAGAAAGGGGAGCGAGATTTATAAACCTGTATCATCGAGGATTAAGCTCGTTCCACATCGTGTAGACGTGCAGCGGGCTGGAAAGGAAGGCAAGGGAGCGAATCGGACTTTAATGAGCGCCTTTAATCTGTAATCTATATCTCAATTCAAACACGCAGATTACACGATATGTTGCCGAAATTTGCAACATTGACCATAAATTAATCTACATTGTTAATTGACTAAAAAAAAAAGTCATTTTTTACGTTTGTGTATAACAGCAAATTTTATTATATTTTGATGAAAAATAAAAAAAAGGAATATATATAAAAAAAAAAAAAAAAAAAAAGAAATGTGAAGATCTTCCAAAGATGCAGGCAGTAGCATTCAAAACGGTGACATTACAAATTACAAGCAGCAGATATTGGATCGTGGCATATGCATTATTTATAGATCATAATTTATGCATTGCCAGAACGTCGAGCCGTTTTTGCAGAGTCAACGATTCTTCGTTCATTTTGATCACAATTTAGATCGAAATGAACGCCGATTCTATCGAATTTTCGAAGGGCGGGGCAATGCGTCGCACTCGTAATCCGGAAGTGACGCCAGCGTCGTTGGACAACGCTTCGTGGAGGGTATCACTTCGAGAAGGCTACCGCGAGAACAAATTGCAGAATGGGAGTACATAGGAGAGAGCATGCAACCTAAATTCCCGCTGAAGACCGGGACTTCCGGGTATTTGCATGCAACACATACATACGGCTATCGCAAAATTGCTGTCACATGGCGAGTCACGCGGAGCCCAATCCGAAATCTCGGAGATACAATCCGCATCAAAAGTGTTATGCAAGATATTACGTAACGCACAAACTGAAAAAATATGTTTCCAAGATCAATTTTAATTGATCAGTTTTACACAAAATGTCCTATAAACATAGATCCAATTTAAAATATATCTATATTGTTTTAAATCCTTTTTGAGTCGCACTTTTTATGTATTATTACGAAAGGACGTCATTTTAAACAATTTATATAATTTTTACACTTTGTATCCTTAATCTCTGATTTATTGAAATATTTTTTGTTTTTAATTATAAAACGTCCCAAAAATGTACTCTTTATAAATTTTGAAACCCATTTTATTTATTTTGTTATATATAATATTTTAACAGCTTATAACAATAAATTGCGAATTAAACCTGTATTTACAGGATATTTCCTACTCAAAGTGATCTTATGTACATGCTCCTTTATAGTTTGTACACAAAAAATACATATTTTTTTAATTTGTCCACGAAACACTGTATATCTTTTTAGAATTTAATTAACTAACAATAAGCTCGCACTGCACAGAGAAAGATCTCTTGCCTTTCTTCTCTTCGACCTGGCTTTTCGATCAAAATTAGGTAATTTTAGCCGAAGACCCTTACAGTTATAGATATAAGATTTATAAGCTTTATGTATATTATATATATAGAATTTATTACATATTATATATAGAATTTAGGGCATTTTATATTTGCACGCATTTTATGAATAATTTGACTTTGCTCTCTTGGTCTCTGAATTATAAAAGATGAATCTTTACATAGACATACAATGGTTATAGTAACTCTGTAGATTTCTAGAATATAAATAGAAGAGTATTTAAATAAATGAATGAATGAAAATGAAACAAAATGAAGATAAGTAAATGCGAAATACGGCTCTACTTGGAAAGTGAGAAAAATGAGAAAAAGATCTTGAACAAACGAAAAGCGTATTCAAGTAGGACGTAGGTATTACAAGTAGCTGGACTATAAATTCTCGATCTGCTTGACACGGTGCTGCCGCGATATTTCGGCATTGTAGAACATAGATCGCGCGAATATATTAAGCAGGCCGTACACGCGAAAATCGTGTTAACCATCGCGCGATAAATTCCGGTAGCGGGCGGGCGGGCGGGCGGGCAATCGTAGGGTGTAACGGAGTGGCTGTACGATTATAAATTACCAACTCGCCGGCGATCTCTTTCTGCTAACGAATCGCGCGTAATTTGCTCCGCCCGCCCGTGTGCCAAGCGGTGTTGATACTTCTGAATAATGCAGCTTACATCGACTTGAGAGGAAGAGAAGCGCAAAATAGTGCTTGGACGGACTTGAATTACTGAGAGAGTTTGTCTCGAAGAAATATTCGAATACATCTACGTAGTTTCAAATTAATGTCTGTCATTATTAATTATAATTCATCTTTATTATATCAGTTATTATATTATATTATTTAGATATTGCATAAAATGTAATTGTATTCTGAGAATGTTGGAAATCATATTTCTTCAATTTAACTGAAAAAATTATTACGTAATTGCTATAACTATTTTGTAGCTCTTTCTCTTTAATTAACTATATAAGAACTATAAGAAGTAAATGATTCACACATAATGTAAGTGAAGAAAATTGTAAGGAGAGCTGGGAAGTCTATTTAAAGATTAAACGCAATTCCGACTGGTTTGCGAAACGGACGACGAGGACTACGATTTGTCATGCTTTCAGCATCGTTCCACTTGGATATGCCTCGTACATTTAACACGTTTAACAAGAGAATTAAGTAAGACGTTATGCGACAGCGTGAGAGCCGGGGGGATATACGGGTGAACTCATTTATCGTCGTCATCGTGTCGTTACGTTGATCCTGGCGTGTCGAATTCTTTCACGATGCACAAGCTGACTGGAACGAAAATTAATTCGTTCCGTTCAGTTTCGAGTTTTAGAGATCTGGATCAACAGTTTTCTAAGTGGAGGATTACCTAGGGAGGCGATAAGCGCCAAGGGGGTGGAAAGGGGGCAGAAAGTATTGCTAAAACAAATTTATCAGTGTTATTGAATAAATTAGAGTTTTTTTTTAAATATATTTATCATTATTGATTAATTATTATTAATACTATTTAAACAATTATCTTGTATTTCTCATTTAATTTAGAATCGCTGGTTAAACTATCTGTTAGACGTCTGTCCGTAGAGACGGCAAGGGTATAATTTAAGAGGTAAGGTTCTTGGTACTGTCGCGCGTGATTCCAATATTTGCGTCGTACTCGGCGGACTTCGGTCCTGGTATTGTAAGTCAATCTCGTCGAGAGTTCAATCTATCTTACGACAAGATGTCGATCGATGTCTGAAATCAGAATTCTACGGAGCTCGTGATGTACGGCGCCGCTTCGAGAAGGACCTCGTGATCAAACAGCCGCAAGATTAAACTTGTATCGTGATTTAACTTTACTATCACGTGATACTGCTTGCTGACAAATTGCACCGATTTGCTCAAGATGTGTGTATTTGTATTAGAAAACCACTACAAAAGAAGATAAAACAGTTTCATATCTTTTTTTGAAAATTTATTACAGAAGACAGTAAGAATATGCGCTTATTACTTTACACGTTGATCAATACATTTAAATAATTTAAAATAATATATTAAAACAAACTAAACTTTAATAATGTATACATAATTTATACATTATACGTATATACCTATACATAAAATTTAATTTATTTTATTGTATACCGCGTAACATTTAAATATATTTTAATTTATTAAATTGTGTAAATTTAATTTAGTTTTAATATACGTTGCGCGGAATATGATATCTAGAACGTGATGATTACGTCTCAAGTTTGCTTCATATCCACCCACGGTTTCCATATTTACATTTCGCTTACACAGATGGTGCATTAACCCTCGCCACATGAATTATGAGAGCATCATCTCTTCCACGCGACCGCAAATTAGTTTCAATTACCACCGAGAACAGGCTTTGATATGATAACAGCCAAAGCGAGTCATCGTGGTGATCAAGTTACTTCTCTAAATTTCAGGGAAGCACGCAAACAGCGTCAAAAAACTTTTTAAAAAAATTATATACTTGAAAAAAGCGGTAATTTTTCGTAACGTAGAACATTTTGCTTGAAAAAATAAATCAAAAACAGTTTGTGCGCGATTATACGAGAAATAGTTGCATTAGAGCGTAAATTTTAAAATGTTAGTAATTTAGATCTGTAAAGTAACATAAATGAGAGATAAAAACAATTTGTAAGAAACGTAATAGCACATAAAAAGAAAGCTTAGTATATTAAACTGTAAAACCGATGATTCCGTGTAAATGTAGGTACTTTCAGAAACGTGTGCCTTTCAGAAGCTCTATATACGCAAGTGATCGTAGTTCTAAATAAGACATAAATATCGATGATATTACCTGATGCGCATCGCGAGAAAGCACATCTTTCACAAAATTGATCCTCACCATCAGCATCCAGCGCACGTCGAAACCACTCTCTCGCATCCCTATGAAACGCGAAGCAGCATCACCGGGTGTGAAACTGCAAGCGCGAAGTCGGTATCTCTTTCTAGGACATTAACGCGCCGCTCGCGCAAGATGTAAATATCGCAATCATGGGCACGGGGAAACTTAACGGGGGGGAGGGGGTGGCTTTCTCGAAATACGGTGGTAGGTATACGTCGCGCGTGCGGCATCCCGACACGCTCGAACAGTCGGCGCGCGCTGGAGATTCGCGGACACGCGGAGCAACATAAATGCATTATTCAGGGAGAGGCGCTACGAGGCGCGGCACGGGGTGGCAGTACACACACTCTACTGCGTTTACGTTACTTCCAGGAGATTAAACTTGCATGCGGCGCGCGAGCGAGCTATGAAGTATAGTCGCAGACGGCATGGCCGACATGCGACTTGCGCTCGGACAATGCACCGGACCGGTTTCGGATGTTGCTGCGTACCCTTTTTCGACCTTCCCCCATACTATCCCAGGGGAGAGAGAAAACAAATTTCGATTTTATTACGTATCGCGAGTGAGCGCGCGCGCGTTACGTGTGTGTTTTATTGGAAAAACAAAGGAAGCTGCGTGTTCGTGGAGCTTATTCGTTTTTACACAAAAATGAAGAAAAGTGAATTACAAGGATAAATTTAACGAATAGATATAATACGTACGATGAATATGAGGTGTGACAACGAGATGGGTTTACGATAAAAAGTACACAGGAACGATATGCAACAACCTGATAATGTCCGAGGTAGATTTAAACCTAATTATATGGGGCGATATAATGTTTACGGTTACTCACAATGTTAATCCCCCTGTAGTTTCCAATTTCGCGCATCGGACGTTAAATTTCCACGTGCATATTCCGCGAACGTGACACGCACGGACTCCGCTTTGTTTCGGTAACCGATATCGCGTCGCGGCCGGTAGCAGTGTGTAGCGCACAGCACGTCCCCTTTAACCCATTAACCCAAATAATTGGCGATTCGCCAGGACCGGCTAGGACGCGCATTCGGAGCCTGATGTATTGCTCGAAACCGCGTTAACTTCGCCGCTTAAGACCAATCCCACCCCGCAACAGCAATTCCATTAAGTACAATTGTAAGCGTAAGCGATTGCCCGCTCGATCGTTGACATCTTAACGTCGCGCTTAAACACATGGCACATATTTCGCCCGCAATTTGCCGCCTCATATTGGTGCGATGCATTGCATCAATGTGTATACAAAACATCAGTTACCGAAAATTTTAACTTCATGGAGTATATTTATAAACGTCGTCTGCTACCACAGTTTAATAGAAAATAAACTCCCTGAAATCATTACTTCTTATAATTTTCTTAATGCTGAATATAATTTTGCTCCCGGAAATGCTCCATCACGTCATAGTTTTTGAGATATTTCAAATTAAAGTGTAAAGTAGAAAAGAGGGTTATTTTAATATAATTTATCATGCCACAGTTGTGCGGTATATGACGTGCTAAAAAAGTTTCACCCCGTTTAAAACTAAGTTGGAACTATCAATCCTTAGAAGAAACTTGTTTGTGAAGATTAAGATTAATAAAATTTTCATGAACAAAGATTAGATCTATTGCGTCACAGGAAGTTAGTATATTAAGAAATACTATACATGAAATCTACTACGTATTAATTTTGTTATTTTAAATTTTTGCAATTATCTGTTTGTTGTTTACTATTTGTTAATTTACATTCAAGATTCAATCAAATATTACAGTTTGTATCAAATCCTCATTAAAAAACTTGAAAATCTTGAAGGTTTGAAATAAATAACAAAAGAAATGTAGACTGTAAATAGTACAGGGAAATTAGACAAAAAAATGTCAAATCTGCGGAATAATTCGCAAGTAGCTAAATTTTTGCATGGATCTTTATTTCGTTGTTAAAAACAATATGTGAAAAGTCCCCATCGATGTGACCCCTGCTAAAAATTTTACAGAGGGTCAAAGGTAAAGGAAAACAGTTTTTTGCGAATATCTCTTTATTCATTAGTCCTACGGCAAAAATGATTATTAAAAAATTTGCAGCTTATAAAATTCTCTACAAAAAATGTTCTATAAGTTTTTTTTGTACAAGCAATACTTTTCACGTAATAAATTTTGCAAGATATACGCTGCGCGGTAAATTTACGGAGTGCGCTGATAGACGTCAAATAAATTGAAGCGTCGCACGCGCGCACAAAAAATGTCATATTTTTTGAATGAATGATTGTACAGAAATGATCAAAGAATCGTTGAAAAGCTGAAACTTTCAGCTTTTCAACGATTCTTTGATCATTTCTGTACAATTCTGACATTTTTTAAAATTCTACGATGGTTTAAACAAATTGTTACATGCATTTTTTGCCTTTTTTCATAAAATTAGCCACAAGTAGGTTCCAAATTGTTTTAAAAAAAAATGCCAGCAGGATATTACAGTATATACTTCATACTTTGACCCTACCAGAGGAAAAATATTACAAAAATTTTTTTTTTTAAAATCAAGCTATTGACATTTTCAGTAATTTTTAAAATTTTTGATGAAACGTTAAAATTAAAATTGTCATAACTTGGCGAAACATTGCACTAGAAAATTTTTTTAAAAAGCAATCAAAAGCTTGAAATGTCTACTTTTAGATCCTACATCGCAATATTCCTCATTTTCTTGTATTTTTATTTATTTATGTCAATATGTGAGTTGTCGCAAAAAATCTTGTTTAAACAAAGGACTATGTATATACTTATAGTAGTTTTGTATAAAAATTTACGTTTCTCAGGGATAATGCACTGTTTTCCACACCACCTCGGAGGTACAGTGCTAAGCGCGTTTTTTTTACGTAAAAAATCCTAATTTCCCTGTACTAAAATGATTGTGAATGATTTCATTTGACTCTTTCTCACAATGTAATAAATTAAATATTCAATTATCACGAAGTCTTACTAATCTCAATCTTTATAACACATTTTTTTAAGGACTCAAGAATTTTTAACAGCATACTTAATTTACGTTAAAATAATCTCTTTTTCAGCGTTACTTTTTTAAAATTGTAACGTGATAAAGTATTCGGGAAGATAGAAATGTATTTAGCATAAAAATACTATTAGAAATAATTGGTCTTTGAGAATAATTTAAAAAAAGTTATTTTTTTCTGTGTACTCATGTATTTACACGTCGTATTGAAGTAATATACTCCAGTTTTTACGAAATGTTAGCATTTTTTTCTAATTTTCCCAGAAAAATTGCACTTAATTAAGAAAATTATGGAGCAAAAATGCTGTCAAATTAAGAGTTGAGACGCGATTCCGCGATGCGTAGGTATTGTATCGCGAGTGTGCTAGCTCTTATTCGAGAGAATGTCGCGGGGAAATCGCGTCAATTAACCGAGACCCGATCTGAAACGCGGGAACGACATTGACGGGGGAGGACGAATTCGCGTTTAGAATGATTTATCGTTCGTCCGGGTACATCGGGACGTGCTACACGTGCGAGCTACGATTACACGTGTGCCTGAAAGTCCGCTACGAGTCCGTATATGAGCGAAGAGTCGTTAGACATACGGTAGTAGTGGTGTTTGCGCGTTAGTAAGGCAAGGAGCTGGCTCGTCTTGACGTCGTGACGAGGGTTGAGGGAGGGCGGACGTAATAGCGACAGTGATGACGAAGTAATGGAGCCGAGGCTCGCGGAGGATTCGTGGAGATCTCATCGTCGGGGCATGCATGGGCTCGATTCCATCCCGTACCTCAGATCACGAATGCACCAAAGTCGTTTTGCATTCCGGTCGAATCGGATCAATATTCGTTCTTCGTTCATAGGGTGACCTGAAAGAAACAAATTATTTTGGATCACATGCAATACTATTTTTGCAATGTTATTTAGAATGTCTAGACGAAAATAAAATGTTTACTTGTGTAACGGCATATTTTATGTAAACGTGTGTCGTTAATTTCAGCTTGAAATGAATACAATTAAAGCTATACAAATGATTTATTTATGAAGTGACTGGAATACCGGAGATTGATAAAGCAGCAATGTTACTGTTTTTCGATTTCGATGTTGCGCGTTTATGTAATTTGATAATTCAATCAATTATGTAAACGCGTAGCTTCGAAAACGCATGTTGTTAGTTGCATAAATACTTTATGTCATATGGCGCAACTGACTCATTTGGAGAGCATTTTGTATTCGGATCAATTTGACAAGTATCGCTGTTTCATCCATAAACAATGAAAGGTTACCTAATTATTTAATTATGAAACTAACAATAAGTGAATAATTTGTTTACGAAAAAGTTTCAGAAAATATACTAGGCTTATCAATTGACGCTGAATCATAGATAATATTGTTAGTTCAAGTGATAAAATGGGAATCCATTTTATCACTTGGAGTACTTGGACTAACAATATTATCTATGTTTTTCAAAGGTGAGATGACAGGAAAGTTTTGTATTTTTTTTACTATTAAAATAGTTCTTTATTATTTTTACTTTAAAAGTTGTTAAAAATATTTTTCCTCCTTCAAAAAATATACACAACTCTAATATTTATAAAATATAACAAATAAAATTATATAAAAAATATAATTTTAAACGAAACTTTTAAGTTCTTAAATTAAAGAATTTCTTGACTTTAACAATTTTTTTTGTATTTTATCATCTATTAATGAAAAGCTTTATTTAATATTTATCTATTTATTTAGCACTTATTTATTATTTATCTTAGAAAAATTATGGAATTGTTTTGTAAAATTTTATATTTATGAAATTCGTTAAGTTAACAACAAATTTCATAAATATAAAAGTTCGTTAAGAAAATTAACTGCCCTTAAAAATTTATTAGAATTTATGATCTCTCTTTTTCGAAGTTAAACACCACATTAATATAAGACAAAGTCTCTCTTGTGCAAAGCTGCTTCATTACTTTCTCTCTCTCTCTCTTTCTCTCTCGCGAATTAGTAGGATGAATTTTCCCGCAGTGAAAATTTGCCACGAAACCTTAATAAGACTAGTTTCGGAATCCTTTATTCTCTGCGGAGTTTGCCCTCCCATTTTCCTTCCTCCATCATCGTCTACTTGCGTTTTTCGACGATGGGTGAATCATCCCTCGACCACCTCGCCCCCGAAAACTTCGTTCCGCCTTTAGCAGTGGCGTTCCGGGATATAAGCGTTATTCCCCCAGCTCGTAACTCGATAACTCGATAACTCGCCTGTTATCCGCAAGGTGCCGAGTAAATTTAAGAGGCCGCTTAAAATTCTACGCCTCCCTCCAATGAGGTCCCCTCGAGCCGATAGATAGATCTCAACCGATTCGGACCGTTAGTTACCTCGAAGAGATTCTTTACGAGAAGTACAGGAACTCACTTCGTTCTTTTCCCCTGTCTTATGATGAGACCAACAGAGATTACTAATAAGATGTTTTGTCATTCTTTTCTTCTTAATATTTCGATTGGTAATGAAATGAACAGACAAGAAATGCGAAATAAGAAACACAGACAGGATCTTTCGACCAATCTAATTACTACATATCGATAATTTGATTGCCATATAAGATTAATTACAGTTTATTTTGACTATATCTCTCTGTCTAGTTATATATAATTTTTTTATTTTAATATAATTAAGTATTAAGACGGAATCAATTTAATACTGGATGAAACACGTTTGCAGCTAAAGGAATTGTCGAAAAGCAATTCCTTCACAGATCTGACTCGGCAGTCTATAACTCCGCGAGTCGCGCTTGTCGGATTCGATGTAGCGGCAAAGCGATTCCTCGACGAGGAGCGCTAGCGGAAAAGAAAACGGCGCCACGACGCTAGTAGACGCTGTAAATCACCGTCGAGGATTTACCGATCGCCGAGATGGCTTGTTCCGATTTTTGTCTCGTGACACTTATACGGGGTGTCCCTTTTATTACAGGCTCCTTTGTTGATTTCGATAGATTTTTCTCAACAAAGATGTCAGGGCAGCTTTTTGAATAATTAATGATTGGAAATAAGAAAAATTTCAATCGAAATATTGAGAAGAAAAGAATGACAAAATATCTTATTGTTAGTAATCTCTGTTGGTCTCATAAGACGGGGAAAACGAACGAAGTGAGTTCTTTTACTTCTCGTGAAGAATCTCTTTTGAAAGTTCCAAGTTTTAAAGAAGAAAATGCGTGTGTGACAGTAAAATGTTTCTTAAATAAATTTCAAGCCGACTTTGTTTTAATAAAATAGGAATATAAAATATGTAATTTGAAACTATCTTACTTTGGCTGCTATAGCCAGAATTTGAAAGAGAATTTTCAGTTTTCTATTGACAATATATTGATAAAATATTCATTTACAGTGCAAACAGTATTATTGATGTACAATTTATTGGAATTAATGCCGATGATAACAATCGAAGAGGTAATCGAATGGAAGAGCCGTGCCTGGCATTTATTATAACATTTTAAGATATCAAATTTGAAGGCTCGGTTGATGGCCTGGCTAATGCAATTTAACGTATTGACGCATATTTATATGTGCATGCAATTTCATCAAACAAGCGTTGCGCAAGTAAATTTGATAGTGCTTGCGATATGGAATATAATAATTCACTTCCAGGTCGCATTTAACTTTTGTTGAATATCCTGTAACGAACTTGATGTTAAACAAGAAGAAAATATATAATTAAACAAAAGGATTTTAGCTTATTTAATAAAACGGAATTCGTTGAAAATTAATCGAATATTCTTTTTATCACCCTAACATTGCTCGAAAATTGGCCGTATTTTATTGTGTTAAAAGGATTTTATTTTAAAAAATGTTATTTATATATTGTTAACATGCACATGCACATATTTACAAAATATATGGAAAATAGAAAAAGATGCAAAAAATTACAAAGATAAAATTAGGTATAAATAAAATTCAATTATGAACATAATATGTATAATAACATATAAGACTTATAATCAACTTCAAATTAGAAAGTGAAAATACAAAAATTATAGTATTATTTTTCTTTAAAGAATTATGTAATCAACCAATTAATATTAGAATATGTGTATGTATTATGAAAAATTATTTATTGAAATAATCCATCAACATATTTTATATGATAGTTCTGCAACAGTTATGGAGCACAATTTTGCAATACATTGTAACTCGTAAAACAGACCGATAAAATGACCTCGAACTTAACAATGCGTAAAAAGCTTGCAGTAGAATAATATTTGTCACCTCTTTTTAAATCGGGTCTCCGGCGATTGGAAGCTTTACATGTCGCCTCGATATACTTAAATCGATTTAAGAGACATCGGTGGTGAATCGCGCGGTGGTCCTCCATCATTGGTCGATAATAATGTCCGGAAAAACGCCGAGGGCGATATAATAAATCGAAAACCCACTTGATATAAGTGTGTTCGTGTGCCACCCACGCACATGTATAAAGACAAACGCAGCCGTCCAGTCTCAACGACGAGAACGTTTAACTGCATTCCAATAAATAACTTTTATGTGAACCGCGGCGTCGTTCTCTCGCGAAGATTTAAGAACGGCAGTAGTTTAGGAGACAAGTTCTGGGGTGATTCGCTTCGCGAGCTCCCTAATTTCTATTTCCGCCATGACGTCACGTTTTCTCTTATTCCCGGCAAGCATCCCTTGAGCATCGCGGAAATCGTTACGTGGTTGCATGAGGGTGACTTTTGTGTTCCGTGACGATGACCGCGTTTTTTCTCTCATACCCGTTTAGGCGGGATGTCTTGTTACCACCGCATCGATGATTAATAGCGGAATAATTTTAGTAACAAAACTACATCAAATATTTTTCAAGATAAAGAATAAGTTCTTCTTAAATCTTAAAATAATTCCGACAGAAGAGATTATAGTAGTCATCTTGTTATTCTTATTATTCTTTTTAAAAAATAAAGTTTTATATAAAAGAATATTTCCTACAAAATACTTTTACGGCAATTCGTTTACCGAGTTTACATGCTCTCGCGATATTGTCGAAATGGAAACTTGGCTCTAGTGTAAATAACGCCGCGAGGACGATTGATTGAAGGGAGTGATGGCCAGTTTCGTTTTAGTTTCGCGAATGATGGTTAGATTTCGATAAACGAATCGGGAACGAACGTTTGTCACGTGGAGTCGGCTATTTGGGAGAACGTTATATAAATATCTTTTTTTATGATACTATTTGATTGATCGTAATAAAAAAAATATATAGAAAAATATTGAGAATATTAAGCACACACATGTGTTCAAGGTTTGTCATTGTTACTGACAAGTCAATTTTATTGTTAATCACAAATTTCTTTGAAACCAAAGAGTTTTAACGGTAGATTTAATCTGGCAATAGAACTTTTCCAACATGTTATACATATATATCATAACTGCATAAATATAACTCTTAACGTTAATTGCCTTTTTACAGCCTTTTACAATCTTCTATTCTCCTCAAAATTGTGACTTGATAAAACATTCCGAAAATTAAAATTGTATAAAAAATGATTGAAAATGTTTAAATATCTTTTTTGAATTTGAAGGGAGCTATTTTTGTTAAATTATGTGTTATTATTTGACTTTTAGTTTATAAATTTGCAAGAGAATAGTAAAAAGCCGCTTTTCGTGGTTACGAACGACGCGCGATTCTACCATCCGATTAATTATTCGTATTCGTAATTTGATATTCCGCGCGCGCGACCCAATATTCGTGCATAGCCGCGAAATAACGACCGAATTGTTTCCAAACGCCGCGAACAATAAACCGGATTAATGTCGCTCCATTCTTGCGGCAATTAATGTACTAGTTTTGTCGCAGGTATAATGCAGAGGTGTTAGTAATATGGAAACAATTAGTTAAGGGGGCAATCGCATGGTTGATCGAATTTTATATCTTTGTCTCAATTATGAGGTAGAAATTCAAATATAAATCAACTGTGGAGTTGGGAAAGTGACACAACAGCATCACAATTAATTGATCAATTCGAAGTCGAATTACCGGGACAACGCTTCCAGGAATTCTTTATCTCTCTAATCAAAACTTTTATCTGGTTGTGCAATTATAAAATACAGCGAAATGGAAACGCATTGACTTTGTTTCTGATTATCGATTGTTATTTCAAATATTTATTTTTTTATATAGTTTTTAATAAACTTGATAACTTCGCTCACATACTTTTTTTATAAATTTTTTTAAAAGATAAAATTGTTTCTGTTTATGAATCAGTAGATTATAGCTTTAGTTTTTATATTGGAAAAGAAGAGAAAAAGAGAAACTGCTCTCTTTATATGTATTTATTTTTAATAGTAGATTTTGCTTTAACTTTCTTTATTAAAGTTACTAATTCTGGATTTTATTTGTTTACTTTTTAGGTGATTTAGTGATTTTATCCAGTAGTGCATAGAAAGTCGGTTAATTCTACATTTGTGGCGAAGATTGGAGATTTTGAGTAAGTGATAAAATTACCTACTATACAATTATAACGATATTAAAGTATAAAAATAGTAGGAGAGTCGAAATCACTTTAAAGAATCGAAGCGGGAGACAATAGAATACATATATCTCATTCTTTTATTCGAAACAAGCAATTTGAATTAATAATAAAATAATATTAGGCACATATAGTACAATTATTTAAGCGAGCAAAAAGGGAGACATTATTCATGAACAAGTTTTTTTGTTTAATCTGGTATTTGTCGAATGAGAATGAGATTTGCCCTTCTTCCCTTCGACTCCCCGTCGGCCTCCATTATTGTTTTCCGGCTGTGGGCATGGCGAAGGAAAAGCAGACGTCTATTCGTGAGAAGCGCGGACGAAACATCTGGCCGAGGAAATTTAATTTCTAAGCTTTAGCTCTCTCTGCACTCTCGCTTAGCGCTAATTCCTCGCCCTTTGTAACTCGATAAAAATCGACAGTCCCCTGTCACGCCTCCTCTTAGTCTCTGTATCAGAGAGCAAAAAAATGAAGGCGAAAAGGCGACGATAACCTTCGCCAGTCCCTTTTCCACACTGATTGGAAATGTTTGTCTCCGAATCGATCTATGATCCAAGTCTGCTCGCCATCCTCCTTCTACGATCCACTGCCTTCAGCAACCGGAATTTTCCTCGTACTGCGAAAAGCTCTTTCCTACCGAGAACGCTTCGATCGGTCGTAGGAACAGCTTGCCAATTCTCTCTTTCTCTCTCTTTCTCTCTTTCATTTATTGGCGGTTTCTGCTGAAAGCTCGAATCGAAAGTGTAAGGAGAAGAAAGAAAAAAGGAAGGAAGAGACCGAGAAGGAGCAGAAAGATTACGGATGTTTGAAACTTATTTGTGTAAGGTTCGAGAGAGCCGCAAGTGCCGGTATCAATTGGAACGACCGTCAATGTCGTCTTGGTGCTGACGTTGTTTTTGAATTTCTTTGCGTCCTAAGTTTTACGAATTTCCCGTTTCCTTCGGGTCTCGATTTAGTGTGTTGCATTCTATTGGGGTAACTATTCGTAAAAGAAAAGCTCTTGTTTTATGTAGGGAGGAATAGAAATACGCGATAAGAGGAACATAAATATCGGTACAGAAATAGATTAATTTGGAATTATCTAATAAATAATAAAATTAATCATATTAAATGAGTCGTGACCATTATAACAATCAAATAAATAGAAATATGTCAATATACGGTCGGGCTGAATCTTTTTGTGCCTAATAATTTCTTTCGCGCGAATCTATGTATATATTTTTTGCTTCGTAAAACCACGCACCTTTGTTGGTCTCGAAACGCAGTCTGATGTTGAAGCTATAATAGTACAATCACATAATTAAATTAATTAATAAAATTAATATATTGAATTAAATATTATTATACATTTATATTTCTATATACGATTGTATTAAATAATACTGTTCTTTTAAATCAAGCAATTGTGTATTATATATCATAAAACGATTTTAGGAATGAAAGAAAACAAAAAGAACAGCGACCCAGATTTCTGAGATCCTTTCCCGAACCAGCAAAGCTGGAAGACGCGAAACACATTGAATAGGACGAACCGTCTGGAAGAGTGCATTCGCTTTTACGCGGGATAGGAACATAGGAAGCTAGAATTTTCATCAAAAGCACTGTTTGCAAATAACGAATGGAGATAAAAAGTGAAATAGAAAGAGAAGAGGAGACTGAGGAAGAAGGGAAAAAAAAGAGAGTTTAAAAAGGACGACGTAGAAAAAAATTAATTTTTCCGCGCGTGACATCTTTTGAGATAGCTTAGCGAGAATTCCGCGACGCAGTCACCTCCGGCGAGGCCTTTGCATTCTTCTCTCCCTCCCTCCCTCCTTCTGCCTGCAATCCCCTTTACGCTGCTGTTTTTCCTTAATGATTCGAAGGGGTCATCCCTTCTCGCCCTCGGGGTCGACTAATGTCTTTGTCATGTTGACTGTCGACAAATCGCCCTTTGAAGCGAGGTCTCGTCCTATTCTTTCTATAATATCACCCCTCGTATCCTTCTCATCTTCCACCCTCATTTCCCCTTCGCACGCATACGTCATTTCTTTTTAGAGTGCC
Source organism: Leptothorax acervorum (assembly GCA_035220615.1). NCBI lineage: Eukaryota > Metazoa > Arthropoda > Insecta > Hymenoptera > Formicidae > Leptothorax > Leptothorax acervorum. The sequence continues at coordinate 40,414 of JASTWQ010000645.1, read as the reverse complement.
CGAAACTAGGCTTTCTCGTATAAAAGGAGAAGGAAAACGGAAGAAATGTAGGACGAAGGTGGAAAAGGGAGCGTAGAGCTGGTATCACGCGCAACTACCGCGAAAAGTCTCCACCCTTACTTCCAGAAGGCAGCAAGCAGGAAATCAGCAGCGGGCGAATGGCTGGAATCAGATTCTACCGGGCCTTCCTTCTTCTTTTTTTCCTCTTTCCTTTCCGGGGCGGAGTGTTTAAAGCCCGTGAAATGGGCCGTCCCCCTCTTCTCCCTGCTTCCCTTGCTCTGGTTCGCCGATTTTCTTGCTCTCTCCCTTTCGCTTTCGCTCGCCCTGCAGGCTGAACTTCGATGCAGGGGATGCTCCTCGCTAATGGCTAGTAGTTTCTCCCGAGGCTCGAAGGTTTTTTTGGAGTCCCGAACTTGCGGTTGCCGAAAATTTTAATTGCGCCGTCGGCTAGAACCTCGCCTTTTATTTCGTACACGCATTACTCGATGTTTAAATTGTACGGGATGTTCTACAGTAAGTTTTACTTCGAAATTCTTGATTGCAGAAAAAAATTATTAAAAAAGATCTCTCTTTCTCTCTCTATTTTTCTGAAATTTAAATCTACGAATATTTCTAATATTTTGAAAATTGCTCTTAAAATATTGTCAAAATTTGAAAATTTTTTGAATTTTTATATAATTTTCAATATTTCTAAAATATAAAATTTTTTTTATTTTTAAATCCTCTCTACTCTTAAATCTTTTACATTTAATCCAAGCGAGATTAGGAAAATAACCATAAGAAAGTACAATATTTGAATCAATGCAACACAAGGAGAAGTTAGTTACATCTGTCAAGTCTGGTGTCTAGGTATTATCAAAGTGCTGAGAAATATTAGTTTCTGTCCATTAGAACACAGTATCCTTCCAATTACATAGACGTTCTTCCCAATTATAGTCGACTAGGTCCGAATTGCAGGTTCATTGACCTCAGAATTTCGTATCGGCCACGGATATTGTTCTGAAATAACGCTTGCCTCCTCAATCCATCTCCGCAGCGGCCATGATCGATTGTGTTTAAGCTGGGCGAAGGAAAGAGACGCGAATAATACCGCCTGCCGTTCTTAAATTTCGATTTATATTTCAAACTTTTACAAAATAACGATTCGTACTTTGGATCTAGTTTCCTTCTTGTATTCCCCTTTTCGTTTGTAAACCGTTACTTGTAATTTTGAAGTTACAATATAGAAACCTATTTTTCTTTTGAAATATTTATTTGTTATTTAGACAGACTTTACTGCAGTTATATATCATTTATATATTTTATTATAAATTCTCTCATATATATACATACGTATGTTCTCTTTCTTATACACATAAAACAGAAATATTATTCATACAGAAATATAGATTTAATTTAATTTATTTTATGTGTATTGCATGTATATTTCTTAAATCAATAAAAATAATTTGTGCAATACAGAAAGTTAATTAATTTTTTACATTTATTTAAATTTAATACGTAGAATTTAGGTTAACGAGGAATATAGTTATTAACAAGGGATCTGAGTTTTAACAAAAATTGTTTTATCAATTAATTTCGATCTGACAAGTCAAAAAATAAGCGTCGTTTGTTTGAATTCCGCTTTGTGCGTTTGTGTAGGATAGAATGAAGAAAACACGAAATCCCGATAACAGCTGATGTCCAATTAATTAAAAATTGATCATATTTATTTCCGTGGTACTTTTATCAGAAGTATCTCCGTTTTTATTTTGCTGAAAAAATATTATCCAAGCCATTTTGCGTGTTTAGGCAACTCAATTGTGTGGAAATTTATTTACATTTTTCTTCATTAAATATCATTTAAATTTAATTACTTAGTAACTTATTATTTTTAATAATATTATTATATTATTTTATAAATATGTGTAATAATGTAGGTAATAAATAAATTTAATAAAAATTATTTTTATTCTACTTTTCACCGTTTCTAGAACGTAATATTAATTAAACAAAACGACAGAATGAAACGTAATTAATTAAAGTAAAATATATTTATTTTTAAAAGAATAATTTTAATAGAATATTATATTGCAAGTTTCAATTTGATCTCTTTCTTTCACTAAGGCTGTAAGCGTGAAAAGTAAGATTCAGCGTAATGGTTTAATTTCGAATAATGATTAAATTGTAACTGCGGCTGAACTTTCGATGTTATGAATTATATTGTGAGGCTATATTTTAATTAATAGTAATATATCAATGATTTATCACATTTGAAAATAAAAAGATTGATATATATTTCTGGTCAACATAGTCAGCGTGCAGATAGTAGGGAACGTTTGATCGGCTTGTAGAACTCTTCCGAAAGCGAAAAATTGCGGTAGTAGATATTCCAGTCATGCATATACTATGCGCATCGATCGGATTGTGAATAGAAACGCCGTAGCTAAATCGCCAGTCGAGCAAAAATAGCGATCGGGTATGAAATACTTTCGCCATTACTATCGCGCGACATAGACATCGCCAGGTATATAGCAGAGATCGCACGAAATATCGGAATACCGGAACCGAACGAGATGTGGAATAAATATTCCACGCGGAGAGTTACAGCTACCGGGCTTGTAATCCCTAACGAACCGAAAATATCCATATTTCCGGCCGATCGGCAAAGCGTCGAAATGTCGCTTCCTCCATTAGCGAATCGACCCGATCGAATATCGCAAAAGTCGAATACCGGAGACCGACGATTGAAGCGTGAACAACGTTGTCGAAGCCGGAACAACGATGTAATCGACTAGAAGGTAGAATCCCCGTTATCGGAAGCTCCATTATTCGAATGTCCAACTATTTCAATATTCCGTGTTCTGTTAGCCGAATAGAATAGCTACGTGTAGACTATCTCCTTTCCTGTTAAAATAGGAATATTTCACGCAATTTATTTTCTAGAGATAAAGATACGTATTTTGTTTTAAAATTTGTGACATTATTACAAGAACTGGAATGGTTTTAAGCATAAAAATGGTTCTATGATAAAAATGTAATAAATGACATAACGAGAACATAAAGATCAAGCCAATATCACCATTTTTTATCTCCCCAAAATCATAAAATTTTAATCTAATTGTAAAACATTTTCCGCAAAGATATTTAATTTGACAAAATGTTTTTTCTTTTTAATACTTTAGCTACTCCATGCCATTTTTTTTAATCACGTTAAAACAACACAATTTTTTTACAAGAGTGTGTTTGGTTTTTCCGAAACGTTTGCGAACTTTTAAGTAACGATAAATTTATGAGGAATGTAGAAAATTAGGAAAATTGCGCATGTATATTTTATAATTTTTAAGATAAACACGACATTATAGAAGCAATTAATTTACGTCATAAATTTCATATTTAAGAGAGATCTTACACACACACACACACACACATACATAAAAAAATATACACAATATACATATACACAAGATGTATTATCTTCTAGATATTAACTTGTTAAGAACATATTTTTTATTTTTAAATTCTTTTAATTTTAAACTTTCCATATTTAATTAAAATAATTCTAAAAAATGTGAAGACCATTACTGAATCTTTTCAATTACACATTTTATTTTCTCAAAAATTAATCGAAAAAGTCGTTGATTTGAAATTGACATTTTATTTGTAATAATAGATAGATTCAAGAAATATAAATTTTATACATTGCTGTGAATCTGCTAGAACGACAAAATGGAGAGAGAAATAAATCTGATTTCTTCTTTCGGATTATAAGTCACGTAAGCGTCGAAAAACACGAAAAGGTAACTAAACTGTAATCCCTCGGCAGAGAGATGTACTTCTCGTCGACTGAGAACACGGAAAATTGTGTGCCACGGAGATAGGTATGTATATCCACGGTGTCGTGGTCACACACGGGATTACCCGTCGTTTGACTCGACGAGCGATGCAAATCCACGGAGAACGCGCATATGTCGAGTTGTATTCGACGGTATTTAACCGTCCAGCGCGAATGCAGCTTTACAACTTCGCAATAGTAATTCGAATGCGCCAGTTACATCACTGTCGAAATCGCACCTGTGTCGTCTATTAGTTCAATAGTTTGCCGGTTTTTCGTTAAATTTTGTTTTGAATAAAGTTAAGAATCTAAATTTTCATTTCGATGTGGAAAGAAAAATGGAGAAGAAGGAGGAGCGAGAAAGAGAGAGAGAGAGAAGAAGAAGAAAATAAGAAGATAAAATCTATATAAAATATAGGTGTATTAAATCCAAGAAGGAAAAAGAGGCGATGAAGGATTGATATCGCGACGACTGGAAAATGGAAAATGGAAAGGGGTCTTTAAAGGTCGTGCTCTGCACTCGTCAGGCTTTCGAATTTAGAAATACCACTTAAAGGTCATCGATATTCCATGGCAGTGCCACAGCTAAAACGACGTGAAAAATTCACGACGAGACACGTGAATTGCCAATGTGTCTCGCTACGCAGATACTAAGTGCCTCATGAAAGATAAATATTTATAATCGTGTTGAAATAAGGGCTTCGACCGTGCGCCTACAAACGCAACGGCGCACTGAATAATCCTGAATCGTCGAATAGACTTCATTACATGCTAGATTCATGCAAAAGATTTGTTGTTTTTCTCTTAAGTTCCGTTTTAAATAGTATTAGGAGTACGAAGTTTCTTCAAAAGAAGATTGAAGAAACTTCTTTCTAGGCGGAAAAAGTGTATTGAAGTTAACACAGTGATTACAGCAAAAACTCTATATTCGTGCATCCTTTCACACATTTTATATACTCGCAATGCGATATTTCCCGAAACTGAAACTAATTTAGTTCTGCGAAATGAAACAGAGCTTCTACTTGCATTAATACGTTTAGTTCTTGAGTTTATGGTGAAGCGGCATTTATCGCATGCGACCGTAATTTCTCAGGTTCTGACGTTGAATCTGATGCCTTTAATGACTAACGCACTAATTACGTCGCGTTCGACATCAGTTAGGCGATATATCGCGCGTCGCAATTAGCGAGACGGATCGTTTCTCGCGCTAGATATTATCCTGGCATTGCATAATGCGGACCAATTAATAATCACTAGGCGATACCATTATTGATTGTTAGTTATCGTCAATATATTAAGCTGCGCGCGCGCTTTACTAAATGCTTTTGCATTTACAAAACTTGTATGTTTTGTAATCCGTAAACTGAGCATAAGCGCGATGCACTTTACGCTGTAACGCTTTGAAAAACGACGAAGATCGAACAAGCAAGTGAGAACACACCGTAAATTTTAACGCTCTTGCATGCACGTTACGCTCACAACATAGTAGTCTCACATTAAATTTTATGCGAGTATAACACATACAAACTTTATATACGATAAAAATTTATGAATTGATATAGGTATTGATGAGTTTGCGTTAATCACATCGGTACAGTTATAAATCTGTTTTTTTTTTATTTTAGTGATTATAAAACAGAAATAAATTTGAAACGACGAATTGTAAAAGAATGACTGTATCCAGAGATTAAGAAATGTCTAATTAATTCAATTATTTTAATACAATCAATTAAGTTACAAAGAATTTTATGTAAAATAAAAATAAATTTTCTTGTTAAAATATATTTTTTAATATATATTTTTGTAACTGCCAATGAGAGAAAAATTGTTTGTTTAGTTTTAAGTTTTGCTTAATATAATATTCTTAAAAATTATAAAACTTAAAAACGTATTCATATGCTGTTAATTTTATAATTTCTAATATAATTTTTTCGAAAAAATGAAGCCTTATATGAAATAATTTATTTTGCATTTTAATTAATTTTTTAATAAGGAATTTTCTTTTTGTTTAGAAGATTTTCTTTCAACATATCTGCATGTGTAGACTGCATCTATGAACTCAACTCGATAAGTTAAAAAAAATGATTTACACCACTATGGCTTTAAAGGTTTTGGTTAATAAAATGTGAAATATATAGCGCGAATTTATGAAATGTAACTACTATAAAATATTGTGAAGTGTCAACGAGTATTGAACGTCAACCTGCATATCAAAGGAAGAGCTTCGCTCCAACCTCTTCGCTGAATCACGCTCACATTTTATAGATTTTACTTTATGTAGCATTTAAACAATTTACCATGCACACTGTTCTACTGTCGCGTTTATTCTGCCATTGAACTTTCATTTGCTTTGGCTTCGTTTAATTGAAAAATATAAGCCTTCCGGATACACTTGTAATGCATTTCATTGCAGTCGGGTTGATTGCACAGCGAGAAAGCAACAAATATAATAAAATGCTACATGGAAAAGTAGTACAATTTGTATAATTAAGATATATTGTGTTTGATCAATTTTCTAAAATAATTGAAATGTTGCAAGTTTTTGTTCGCATAATTGCTCACCAATGCATCGTCATATCGTTATGCCGGGTCCATATATTCCTATTGTCCGCGATTCATTTGGACGACGTCTCTTCTAGTTCTGTTTCTTTTTTCCCAGCGGGACAACAGTTTCAAATTTTCAGGATGTGCATTCGCACGCCAGACGGGGTGGAGTTTCAGAGCAGTTTCAGAACAGCCTGCTTTTTCCTCACTCTCTTTTTTTTTAGCGTTGCTTGTCGCGAACTCGATTTGCAGCCTCGGCAACCGCTGATGATGAAGTCGACAGCGTACGGATTGACACGCAATGCAGTTATGAAATCTTTGCATTCTCGTCTATTCTAGAAAATTAAATATTTTTATGCCTCATCATTGCATAATTGAAATACATATCTTAAACTATGAGTGATAAACTTCTACTGGATGATAAATTAAATTACTGATAGATATTACTGATAGATCTTTGCTCTATAAAGATAAAAGTAATAATATTACTTTCGTCTATATATAGATATTTATTATTTATTTGTGCTTAGAATAATTATTCTGCATGCATTCTTACATTTCGTATTACATTTATTATATATGATTTTCCGCTGTACATTATATTTCATTCTGCAACCGAACACATTATGGATTAAAAACGATAACGGTGGTATTATTCGACACGCGAGTTGCACCACGGTGTGCCATAATTGGAATAATATTGGTATGGCAGCAGTGTAGAGCGAATAGACGTGTGTGTGCGTGACGCCCCGCGGGTGCTCCGCGGTTTCCGCGTTGCACCTACGGTTTCTCCTGCGCGTACATTATTAATGGAAATTCCGGATATAATCGTCGTATCTGCGCGGCTCGTTCTTGAAATGTCGCGCATCGGTCTTTTCATCTAGCTTTGTATCCCTATACTGTGTGAGTTTGTCGCGCTAAACGTAACCGCCGTTTGAGTCGTATCTCGTGTTGACATTGAACATGAGAGTCTCTAGATTAAACAAATACATTTCGCATACTCTGACTGAATTAACCGTCTTTCTCATTTAAGGTTAAAAAGATGACGTCTTATATTTTAAAAGGTAGTCAGATGTTTTATTATAAAATTTTAGCAGATTTGTTTAACGGTTGTTAAAAAAAGATTTCACGTGGCCAATTCGATCTTAATCACGAAAGTTTCACGCAGAGACGCTCATGCATGCATAGAAGAAAAGTTAACAAACGCGCAAAATATTTGTTAAAAGCCGCCCCACGTGATTTGCGCGTTAACCCAGTTATGGTAATAACTATCCCGCGGTATGAAATCGCTGTTATTTCCTTAATATCGAGCGGCCTAATTCGCGCCTCACGAGGAAGAGTGATTTATCGCGGACGAGTTCGAAGGATTTAATTTCCGGATAGCCCGCTTAGCCCTTTACCTGCCCTTTGCCCCTCATCTTCCTCTCTTTCTCTTTTGGTGGTGAATGATTACTTTTCGATTCGTATAGAAGAATGAACCCACCTCTCTTTTCTTCTCTCTGTGTCTGGCTCTCCATACCTTGCCATCTAATATCAGTATAAATAAGTCTAATAAATTAATTGATCCTAGCTTGGCTCTTCACGGACCGTTACCTCGTTCCAGCGTGTAACATCGATGATTTAAACCGGATTTTAAAGCGGAAGCTCCAATATATTTGAGAAATTTCTTTCCGATAGGCGGCACGTGTAAAATCGAACACACTTGTCGAGTGATTTAACTCATTATGGTTTAAAAAGCCTTGATATATTGTTGTTGACGCGTGATAAATGAGCTAACCTTTTTATCACTTTGACGAGAACGACACGAACGACACTAACAAATAATTTAGTTACACTTGCGAGATCCCTGATGAAAAACATAAATCTATAGAAATTTCAAACTAAAGTTATGAAATAAATGTTTAAGATAAAATTATATTAGGGTACATTTTAATAATTTTAAAATACAAACATCAGATAATAATAACAATAATAATAATAATGATCATTTTTGGTTCTCAAAAATTTCAAAATTTTATTAAATTTTAATATCGTTATATCTTTACTTATGTATAACTAAAAATAAAAATAGCTAACCAAAATATCTAAGAAGGTCGGGTTTTTTTATCAGCATGTGCTCTGAAAGTTGATATGGACACGTGGCGGTGATTAACTTGACGAATATCGACGAGCGATCTGTCGACACATTGTCAAGTTAATTAAACGTTAGTGCATTTTCAGGCAAGCCATTTGACGTGCACTATCTAAAATTAGTCGACTAATAAACGATACGTCATTTCATCTTCATTACTGATGTTGATGTTCTTCGTTCCCACTATTACCGAATATTGTAACGGCGGTACATTGCGTTATTTTTATTCGAAACGTTTTATCGTATTAACTGATCTGATGCGTATAAGTTTTGGATTTCAATGATTCACGTTACAAGCATTTCCATTACCATTTTTCTCATATACACATATCATACAACGTAAAATTTACGCTATCTCATTGCAAAAGGACAAAAGCATTTGGTCTGATTGCATATATATCCTGTAATATAAAAATGGCATAGAACTACAAATTGACATTTATTTTCTATTTTTATAAATTAAGAACTAATATCTTAGAATTTTAGATGTTTGACGTATTAAATAAATTAATATTTTCTTTTATTTTTTTTTCAACTGATTAACTGCATAAATAGACATATTATATATTTGTAGTGTAGGTATATTTATAATAATTTTTTATAAACAAATAAGCATTCTAGTCTTAAAAAACAGTCGATTTGCAAGTAAAATCTCTTCTCCATTAATTTACCGAAGGTGTGAAAGAAAAGAAAACCAATTTAACAGCGTAATTGGACTAGAAACGATTTAGTTAAAAGATAGAAATCTCCCTGGACGCGTATAAGTGCAAGCTTAGGTTCACGACCTCATCGCGCGGATGGTGATTCATGCGGATCTCACATAGCATTATTCCATGTTTTTTGTATGCCTCAGAGAGACGAAGAAAGCTCGCAAGTTCGTGTTGCTCGCAAAAATCGCTTCGAGTGCCCGATGGTCGATCGTGCGCGCCCGAGAAAGTTTACGGCGCCGCTTCGAAAACTTTTCCGACTCGCTGGAAGAAGGAGGGAAATGAATGGCACGATCGACGGGTAATCGCGTAATCGCGGGGGAAAGAATAACGTAGCGAGAAAGCAGAAGATAATGCATTATGGTCGTTTATGATTGCGAATTGATGGAAATGAATCAGCAGGACTGCGATATAGATTCAATTATTTGCTGTGTGGGGGATAAGAAGTACAAAATATATTTTTCAAATATTATATATTTGCGTATACCATACTTTTTATGCATTATCGATAGAATTGCAATTAAATATAATTATAAGATTTTAAATAAAAATATATAATTTTAAAATTAAAACTACAATTTGTTAATAATTATAAATAGAAAATTTTACTTTCTGTAAATATATGAACTGTGTACTTAATCTTTCGATATTTAAGTGAAATTTCTGCTAAATTCAAATTGATTTTGTATTGTGTACTGCGTAAAATTACATTAAATTTTTTAGAAATTTTTATCGTAAACAGGAGTTGCGAGAGAAGGGTCTCTATTATTCTGCGCGTGGTGGACAAATAACAAAACACAGGGGAAGGGAAACACGGGGTGAACGGCAATCGTATGCTGACGAAAGCGATCGTTTCCCCTTGTCGACGCCGTCGCGGCGCGTCGTCGTGTAACTGCATGGCGAAAGACGATGCATTAATGTTTGAAGAGAGAGGGAAGCTCGTCCGATTGTACACGGGGTGCGTCCCGATGCGGGGCGTGCAGACAGAATACTGGAAAGAGCGAGATGTATGTATGTGTGTGCATATGCGTTCGGCGGGCATTACGCTTGAATCATGCAAAGGCATCGATTCCCCAGGCTTCACAGGAACTAACCGGACCGCACGCTGTGTAGATTCATTCGGATCACTCTTCCAAATTCTCGTTGTATCACGATTACAGAGTCATTTATTGCAAAATGCACGTTTTCATGTAGCGTGCTGTTTTCAATTCATCGTGCAGCATCAAATGCTTGAAAATTTTAATTTTATTTAAGAAAACAAAATTATTTTTAAAAATAATTATAAACAACACGTACATACACACATACAATACATGTTAAGATTGTTTTGCATCACATACATATATAATTTATATAAGTGAAATGTAGGACAAAATATTTTGAAGCATTCTGTGTTAAAAATATTATACAACTTCTCTTATTCTGAATTTTTTCTTACAATTAGTTTAAATATATTAACTTAAAATTTTTCAAGTTTAGAGCATACGTAATTACAGTGGAAAAAAAATCGATTTAAACTTTACCAGATAAACTTTTATTGAAATAAATGTCACGGTTTGAGAGACACTGGGTATTATATTAAATTGCCACAGTGCAGTGGTGTAAAACATTTTTAACGTATAAATTTTTTAGCTGTGTCTTGAATATTTTAATATTGGGCAAATAGCTATATAAGTTGTTAACTAAATGAATAAATATATGGCTATGAATAAACAATAAATTTATAAAATAGAATACATTTTACAAAAGGACTTTTCAAATAAAATCCCTTATAAATACATTTAAATTTCAAAACTGAATCTGTTAACAATCTCCAATTTGTTAATATTTTCTATTAAAAATTTGTATTAACAATTATTTATAAAATACTATGACAAACAAGAATTATAAATTATTCTAAATGTAAACTAACTGAATAAAATCAAAATAACAGAAAAACAAACTTTATAAGATAGATATTATAAGATAGATAGATATTAATCTGTTATTACCAAATTATTAAAAAATTATTTTCTTATTACTAAATAATATAACTTTATAACATTTTATATTACAAAATAACAAATTTTTCTGTCATAATTAATTTAAAAAAATGTATAGGGGAGACCGGGGCGAAAACGTCTTCGGGGTGAAATCGTCAAATCAAATATCTCGGAACTCGCTATTAACATTGTAAACGCTGCTTATGGTACCCATGTAACCAACGGAGTTTCGGCAGGTTACCTGCCGTGCTATGATTTTTACGAGGGCAAACGTGTTTTTGGAAGGTAAAAGTTAAATTTTCTGCGCGTGGAAATTTTGTAATATCTGCAATAATATTTGCTCTCCAAATCTCGAGGTACGTGATTATAAAGAGTAATACATGCTGAACACGAATCCAGTGTAGTTTTTTCATTATCGTTGATGTCTAATATTTCGTGAGCGATCAAACCTGAAACTTGTGTTTGGGGCTAATTCGTCAGTAAGCACCCGGGGTGGACTTTTATAATATTGGCAAATTTTCTAATTTTATTATATTTTTCAGTCTTTTCTACCCTTATTTCATATATATTTCTTTAGTATTTGGTTGATTAGTTCTTGAGTTATAAAATCCGTACACACACACAAAATTGTATACCACATTTAACTAAAATTATTTATTTTGTTGTTAAAAATCGGCACCGAAAAAGAACTGTCGATCTCGTCCCGGTCTCCCCTATTTTAATTAATGTGTGCTTCAATAATTTTCCTTAAGTATATTTTGTATTATAAATATAGATAAGCAATTAAAATTTTAAAATTTAATGATTTAAATTAAAATATCAATTATAGATTGAACGCACTTTGGCATGATATAATTCTCCCAAAATCTCTAATTACTCGTGCATTATTAATTACCAGCTATCATAGAAGACACTCTCGACCGCGGAATGGGCCTTACTGGCCGTGTTTTATGGAGGTCACGTAGACGACGCGCGGTATCGTCGTCGTTGTCATCCTCAACGGCACGTAATAACGCGCGCGGCGCGCGTCGCGACGCCGACGCCGACGCCGACACCGACGCCGACGCCGAAGCATCACAGCGGCGGATTAATCCTGATGAATTGCCGGACGGGATTGCGCGAAATTGCGCATCTACCGGGTGTGTCGCTCGAAAATCGAATTCGTCGACATTCTGGGCGTGCCATGTCGACAACGTCGTTGCTCTAATTAAATGGGCCGCCCATACATACTATGTGGCGCGATTGAACGAGCAGACAAACGCGGAGTGGTGCCGGCGTCCTCTTTTTTTTTTCAGGTGCGGAACGTGTCGCCGCTTGATAACGCGATAGCCGGGAATTTGTCGAGAACGACAGGATGAACGACAGCGAGCGAGCGCATTTACTTGCAAATGAAAGCGGTGGACTTAATTAACGGCGAGGTTCGCGAAGGCACTGAATGTGAAGTCGCAGCCATCGCAAAGCATTAATCTTCCCGGTTGTTAAAATTTTTTTTGGAAAAAAGAAGATCGGTTTTAACAGGTATCTTACCTGTTTGTCATTATTCATGCATTTTTGCCTACATAGGTACATATACCTATGTATTCATGTGGTGTGTGTGTGTGTGTGTGTGTGTGTATGTGTATGCATGCATATACATATACATATAAATATTACATATGCGACTTGACATTGTCAACAGTGATTGTTTGTTTCCGAGGTAGTTTTCGCAACTAGCTGTTATTTATCACCAATAATTAATAGCGAAATTAAACAATATTAATTATTTTCGATGACCTAATATTGATTATAGTTAATTATTTAGCAATGTTTATCGTTATTACTTACTTCATAATAATTACGACTATTGGCATGTGAAAAGCAATGTAGGTACATGGCGATATGAATTGATAAACGGTTAATAGTTTGATAAATATTGATATTTCCTGTAAAAATATATTAAAATACAATATATTTTTAGAGTTAATTCTTTATCTAATTCTTCAAACTATAATTTAATTTTTACTAGATATAGTTAATTTCAATTTTTTAAATTGTAATTATAATTATTAATTTTATTTATCAATATTTCTTGCTTATATAGGTAATAATAATAATTTTTTTTTAATTAAAAAGGGGCACTCTCTTCTTATGTTAAAAGATTATTTTTTTTTTACAATAATCTTTTTAAATTGCATTTATGGCGTGATTAGCCAACTTGCAGTAATTACACGAAAAACAAGAATACATTCAGCGCGCGATAGGATACGTAATTGGAGCGTTCAGACGTCAAATAAGGATTTTCGCAATAGAGTACGCGCGCCACGATCGCGCTACGTTGCTAATTGGATCGCTGAGCTATTAACTCAGGCAGGTAAGATTCCCGGTTAGCTGTTGATCCCGACGAAGTTTCGCGGAGACGAGACGATGACGCCGGTAATTAGGTGATACATACTCTATAATACACTCAATGTTTAAAGCCGAGAGATTCTGCTCGCTCTCAGCCATTAAATTCAAGAGAGATTGCAAGTTATATATCTTTGTATTTTTTACTATTACATAGCGCATTTTCGCTGATCTGTAAAATAATAAAGAAAATTATCGAAGATACGATAGAACATTCAAATCAGTGGCATAAATAGATTCTGAATTTAGCTGGAGGGTCTTTTCGCCGCGACGCGACATCGATATTGATTTTTATATTATCTCAATAGGTTGCTTCCGCTTTCGATTCTACGTGATCCAATCGGAAATAGAAATAAAGACGGCGGAAATGAAGGATGCACGTAGATATGAGATCTTTTATGCCTCTTCCAGCACGGAGAAACAGAGGAAGTGGATGATAGGCTGATATTAGCATTCTCTCTGCCTCTTTTTTCCCTCCTCTCTATCTTGAATAATCGTAATTCTGCCGTTATCGTAATTCAGACGTAAAAATTGGAAAATCGTTACGCGAGTCATATTTGCTCACCGACTCAATATGTCGCGGCAATATACGATGTATCACCGGAAGATATACCGATGTGTCAACAATTCGTGACTGTAACTGATGTATCGTTTCGCTCTTGCTAAATATTAATCCACAATTCTGTCTCCCCCCCCCCCCCCCCCTCTCTCTCTCTCTCTCTCTCTCTCTCTCTCTCTCTCTGCGAGCTGTGACGCATTAAATCTCTCTGCAAATTTTTGACTGGACAAAAATATCCTGTTTGATTGCATACAGTATATTTTGCACTTCCCATTTGTTTTGAAAGAGATTATTTGTTTGTTTATGTGTGTGTTAATTCAAAAGGTTCAAATTTGATTGTTTCTTTACAAATCTATAACTTTGATCAATTTTTTGGAAATCTCAAATATATATAAACAGAAAATTTTTTGCGTCGAATTCTTTTGACTAAAATTTCTCATTTAATTCGCTTAAATTAAGTTCAATTTAACTTGAATTTTATCTAAATAAAATGATAAGTGATGTATTATTTCTGACTGTCAAATTTTTACGTATTGCGACACTAAATTGATTAATAGGTGAATCTTTACAAGAAAGAAAGGTAATCTTTCATCCTATCGTTCCAGAGGAATTAGTAGAGCTTACAATGTTAGTTGGTTAAAAACAGTTTCGAGAACGGAGATTACAAATTCAAATTTTGCTCTCCTTGCATTATTTTGAATGTTTAGCTCGAGAATTATTCGCCAGTCTAAAGACATCTCTATCTCTCCTTTAAGAGGAAGTGATATTTCTGATTCAAAATATTCTTATTTGAATATGACGTTAACATTACATCAATTCTTGATTTTATTTTATTTGCATTATTAGATGTTCTTGCGTTAAGAATTATTACTGGTTATTCTTGTTTGGTTGCAATGTTAATAATGTTTAATGTCAGTTAACATTTTAAACATCTTTAACACATTTCTTGCTTTGACATTTAGTTCTTTTATTTATGTACTTAAACGGATTTATGAGAGTATAGATATATCGTTCTAACTCTGCAGCCATTTAACCGCGTAATTCCAATCGCGGATCTTACGAGCGATCCGCAATTACGGCGACACCCGCAGCTAAACGCCAAATCCGTGTACCCCGTCCACGTTTGATCGAGACGAGTGGACGGCTTGTTAACCACCACCGCACGTTCACGCAAGTGCGCCACTCGAGGTCAAAGGTTCACTTCAGCCTCCGGCCGCAATTGCTCGCCTGTGTGGCCGGAAGTCCGCGAGAGGACTGTAAGAAGATCATCTCTCTCTTTCGTTCTTCTCGGTTCGACTTTTACATTCGACGGAATTACGAGTTTTGACTCGGAAACTCCTCTCTCATCCTGCTCTTTTAATCTCGCTGATCTCTTCTCTTTTACGAGCCAGAGGCGCTGATATGATGCTAATATTACGCGATGCGGAAATATTTCGTGGAAGCGGCTGATTTCACATTGCAAATCGAAAAAAATATATAATATATTTGAAACATTTCTCCTTCTCCCTCTCTCTTTATCGAAATAAAAGATATAAATCTAAAGAAGTCGAAACGAGAGAGATATATAAGCTATTATATTTAACGCATTTGTTAATAGCAGTTTTAATTGCATTTGATGTATCAAGCATTATTAAAAGTATATTATTATTATTTACTTTATAATACTTATTGATTTAAATATTGCGAGAATAGAAATATTTAATAAAAAATGCTTTTATTATACTTAATTGAAATATTTCGGCCAATAATAAGAGTTAAATGTAAAAAGAATTTAAGCAAATGGAACTAAATAAACAGATTTTTTATTTGTAGAAGGGAAAAATTTATAAGGTAGGAGGTGATAACCGAAAATTTATGTCATTGATTTATTTCAACGGACGAGAGTAGGTACGCGAGAAATTTAAGATAATTTTTCTAATTTCCGGAGAAAATAATACGACGAGATACGGCTTCTTCGGAACTTGGAATCATCGTGACATACTCTGTAGTAGGAAAATTTAAAGTCTCCTGCTTCCCGCGAGGACGAAGAATGGGAAATTAGTCGAGCCAGTAAATTAGTTTTCCCGTGTATATAGGTCGTGCGTAAGTAAAGCTGGGAAAAATGTAATTAACGGATAATGCGGCAAGCGCTCGTTTCTCGCTTCGCCTTTCCTCTTCATTCTCTTTGTTAAAAATATATTGATATGTGAAATGCCTTACGTGTTACAAGATAATCCGTAGAATCCCAACATTGTTCATGACTAATCTAAACGCAATGTCGATTATTAATTTATTTCTTTCTTTTTGTGTTATCCTAATTTTGAAGACAGATAAGGGAGTTAGAATTAATGGGTATAGAAATGAAGAATTAGACGATTAAAATTAATTACGGTTTAAATATAATTATGATAATTTATCATGATCAATTCTATCATTAATTTATGACATATCTATATATGTATACGTCTGTCTGGTTAATCTCCCATATAACGAAAATTATATAATTATGCGCTTAAGAATATAGGTATTGACATTATGACAAAAATTATTGTCATAATGTCGATATTTTTGTTTAAATATTTTGTACATTTTATGTTTTATTGACGAATTATTATAATTATTCGAATGTTTTAAGGTGGTTCATGCAGTACTTGCAAGTCAAATAGGCAACTATTTTTATTAGTGATAAATAAGTGTGATTTTTGTCTGTAAAAATCAGCATATAATTAGATTTATTATTTATGACATCTTTAATGTTATACGACCTCTACGTAATTAAAATATTGAGACAAAAGTCACTTCTTTTACTAAAGTTGTGAGCATGGTCGGTATACACGACCAGTCAGCAGCACGCGTGGTAAGCAGTCTTCGTCGCCGCGATCTATATAACCTTTACGTACAATTGTCAAATATTGAGCGAGCAGCCTCGACGTAAGGGAAGTTTCGAGACAAACGTGCACAAACGTGATAAACGTTGAAAGTTTTGAGATAAGTATGCGCCTTACACATCAGCTGACACGTGCGACGTTGTGAAGCTGCCGCTAATGCCGCTCGAGTCCAGCCATCAGTTTCCGTGTTGTCGATTTAGTCAATCGAAAATTACGTTTTATTATTATATGGTTCGGTCAATGAACTCGGGCTTTCGTCCAGTATCTTACAAATGTTTATTGCATCGTTTCGTCAGTTTTTGGTTCGTTCAAGTACATTTGAAGTATTGCAATTTTTGCAGCATAAGCGCTTTTGCCTCGTTTTTCGCATAGGGTCTACCCCCACCGCGTTAAATTGGCAAAGTTTACGGACATATATCTCCGGAACCAATCGGTTAAAAAATCCGAAATTTTACAGACACACTCTAGGAACGTTAACCTTTCATTTAATATCACATTTTCCGGGCTAACTACATATGACCTAAATGCATGAACCACCTTAATGTATAATTTTTAAATTATTTATACAATTAAATTTTGCTAAAGTGAGGAAAAAATATTACAACTTAAATGCAATTGCCTTTATACAAGTTATACATTTTACTATGTTTGTAGCAAATTTACAATATTAATACAATAATTTTTTAGATGTAGCAAAAAATTAACTGACTGTGTATAAGTAATGCAATATACATTATACAATTTTATTATGTATAACATGGGGGGGGGTGAGTAAATATATACACAGTTAATTGTCAAACTTTATTATAATAAATACTATAATATCGTTGTACTCTAATTTTACAACAAAATGTTGCAAAAAAATAATATACTTACAATTTATACTACAATATTTCTCATATAAGCAAACGTTATCTGTACATATGTACAAAATATTTAATGTTCTTTACAAATTTTGGAGCAAGAGGAATAAATTATTGTGTTCGAGTAGAAACGCGATTTCGACGACCGGCGGTTTCTGACGATACAACAACGGCTTGTCTGGCGCTATATATTCACAGTATTCGGTATTTCGCAAAAATATCTCTCTCGGAAGCCGGACATTCACTAGTCGACAAGCCGTAAATCGATCGGCGCGTACAAGCCATAAGCTCGAAAATTCTTTTGCGTTTTTTCGGGTTTTTACTCGGAAAAACGAAAAGGACCAGCGAACCCCTTGAACCGGCAAACCTATGTACCTATTCTCATTCCGCATTTCGCTACACGGTACATATTCAATCATTTCGATTTTATCAGAAACGAAATATCTGATATCGCATAATCTATAAATAAATAAAAACATATGCATATATTACTTTTTGTAACGTAATAATATATTTGTTATGTGATATTGAACTTGTGTAATATTAATTTTTGTAATATTTAATATCCGTACACATAATATGTTTCACTCATGATTAATTTTAACGATAGATTCCTTTTATCAATTTAAAATAATTGTATTTTTCCTCAGCTTGAATGTTAAAGAATATCTATTATTACTTATCGCAATTTTTTATTTTTCGACATCGTATATCTTTGCAATTAAAATTCTTGAAATTTTATTGAAGCAAAATATACTTGGAAGAAAGATTTAAAATTGCTTGTAATTTGAAAACAATCGGTCCTTCAATATTCTTGATAAAAAAAATTGATTCTAAATTTTTAGAAAGTCATTAAAATTACAGAGGCGATTTTTGAGACAGCATATACATATAAATATAAATATAATATGCTGTATGTACATAAATATATTATTAAATTATAAAATTATTTTTTAAATATATATGTGTAACGAATATCATGTTAATATAGTACATATTTTTATAACTTTTACATATTTTTTTATTATATATTTCTATATTATTGATTACGTATAATTAAGACAATTTTATCAAAGTTCTCTCTTGCTCACGTTAAATTGGAAAAAACCGTAAAGAGCTATCAACGACAAGTTATTTAATGAATATTTAACGACGTAGAGAGTCATCTGCACCGATGAATTCTCGTCTGTCGTCTCTCCCAGTTAGAAATTCCATTGTTATAAAAATTTATAGGGTGGACTGACGCATCAGTTATCGCTCGTTCCCCCGACGAATTTTTGGAAAAAAAATATTCCATCGTGCTGTGGTGTCAAAGGTTTGCGCACATTGCGGTTGCGTTGCGTATACATGTGTGTGTATATGTGTCATATGGATATATATGTGGTACGCATATCGTTGTTATGCATGCGTATCGTGGCCGAAATTTCGACTAAAATATCGAATCGATTTCAGAGTAAGTTAGGGTGAAAAACGACCGTGGTTACGTGATGATCACGCGGCGGGTTTTTCGATATTAAAGCTGATATCACGAAATTTGCACATACAAAAAATATACATCTATTTTACTGTATTTGAATAAATTCTGAATATACACTTTAACCTCTCTGTCATTAATATAACCAAGAATTTAATATGTAAAAAATTTATCAATCTATGATAAGAATGGTCTAAAAAAGGAATATAAATGTTTTGATGATACTATTAACTATTATATCTATATATTCCCATTTTAGCATTATTAATGTGCTAACCAGTGATATTATAATTATTATTATCAAATATTATTAAGAACAAAATTAATTTATAATACATGGTACGTTTGATGTGTGCGAGTGTGTTAATTATATCAAACAAATTGTAACTCTTTTTCTCTCTCTTATTTTCTTCTTATTCATTTTTATTCCTATCAGTGTTAACAGAGATAATTATTTTTGAAAGATTGATAACATCTTCTCTGTATCAATGTAAGTAAATCAACATAAATGTTCCTGAAAAGCACATTACCGGCTCTTTACCGAGATAAAGCATCTCGTTGACCGGCTAGCTATAGATCACCACGTATAACAATTAGTGTGGATGGTAATTACGCGAGCAGCTAATTACTAAAAGTCGAACCGTTCTATATCGGTGGCTTGTCAGCGAACCTCGCAGAATGAAACGCGAAAAGTTTCAACACTGTTCTCGTAATTCACTTTTTCTACCATTTTTCCGTGGTTATCAGCTTTTGAGCTTTAGAGCAAATGGTGAAATGCACGGACGTTTTCCGCATCTCCGCGACGATGAACACTTCAATTTAGTATGAAATGTCGCCGGTGAATACTGCCAGAATAGCTAATCTTTCTCGTATATCAAAAAAGCTCTTTTTTATTCTAATAAATCTAAACAAAACAATAATAAAAAGCAATGTTAAAAATAATTAAGATTGAGAAAGTTAAGTAAAGAACAATACATTAATGGATATTAGTATCTTAATTGAAATTCAAGATTCTTAATTTTTAATTTTGCCTGAAAATTTATTAGAGAGAGAAAAGGCATATAATATACGATCATTTATACAAGATGTATAAAAATCACCAAATAATCTTATATACTAATAGATTTTTATTAATTTTAAATTAGTTAGCAAAAATATCAAAGCAATAATTATAAACAATTAAAAAAGGAGTCTCTTTGTGAATTTAATTTGGAAGAGTTAAATGAATAATAAAATTATATTTTATAATTAATATTAGGTAAAAATAATTTTCGAAATTTTTTTAATTAAAGCTTAATACTTACAAAATGTGATAAAATAGAAAATAATAAATAATAATGATAATTTCTGAAATACTTTTTTTCCAAAGAAAAACGGTTTCAAATTGACCATTGAATCTATCATTACAAGCATATATATAATTAAGGAATATTTCTGCTATTTGTGTTATATTAATTTTAATTCCTAATTTTTTAAAAATCATCAATATATTATTATATTTTTAAATTAGTACATTTGTTTATCGATATTCGCAATTACTTCCTAATTTTGTTGTATTAATTCAGCGAATCATAAAATTTGGTTTACTCGTTGATTAAAATATTACGTTTTAATTCTCGCTGAGCAGAATCGCGTAACTTCATTTATTACCGCTCATCGGAATTCTATTTTCCATTAATGAAATTGTATTGCAACATTACGAATTATCGGGAACTCGAAACAAAACAAATCTTATTATGCCCTATATTATTACATAATTACGGCCCTAATTATGATCACGACTATTTCATAATTCGAATCCTACATCAAAACAGTCTGAGTCGAAATTTATTTTATAGTAATTCCATTTAATAAGATAATAACGTTACTGTTTTTATTTTTCTTACAATTTAAATATATTTCAACAACATCATAGTCTATATTTTTAATATTACACATAATATATTATTATATCATTAATAGTTCTTTAACATATGATAGCATTATTTAAATTTTAATAATTTTTTGGTTATTTTATTAAAAAATTAAGAATTATTGAGAATTACTGATCTGACATATAATATTCCCTTGTATTATAAAACGCGCTAAAATGTGAAAAAAATTGTAACGTTTTAATGTACAATATAATACTTTAAAATTTTGAAGAACATTTTAAATTCACACATCCACAAAAAACGAAGAATCTAAAAGTATCGGCTGCGAGAACTTGGTTTCATAACCGAGTAGATATATGTTCTCCTTTGAAGTAACAAATTACTTTATAAAGTATTTAGCGCGAAAAAGTTTCCTAGAACTCTACTATGGCCAAAAAGGACAAGAAAAAGGGAACATAGAAAAAAAATTATGATCAAAATATCTGTTTTATCTTTTTTGTTTTATTAAGTCCGTCTAACTTTTATGTGAAAAAATTCGTAATATTTTGAATAAGTTGCGATGACTGGATAATTAAGTAAATAGTTTGACATAAGAATTTTTTTATAATAAAATTAGTGTTACAGTTTCTACAAAATTATTAAACTAGTCTTGAGTATCAATTTTAATATCAGAAACTTATTGTCCTGTTTTATATACTATAAATTTGTATTCTAAAGTTCGCCTAATCATGAACAAAGATATTTGATTTTATTGCATGTATATAACGTAAAAGTGCTTAATTCTATATAGTATTATATTTATATATACATATGTATATTCCATGTATTATATAAGTACTCTACACATATTAATTTCACATATTTTATAATTTTCACATGTATACCTACCGCTAATTATGTTCAACGAATGCAATAGCTGCCTGACTGTTGAGTCATTGCTTACGATTGGTGCATATTTTTTAGCCTATTCTATCAGAATAAGCCCGTTTTTTTTTTGAAAAATTGATTCTTAACCATTCATTAAACATGAGCAATATCAAATTAAAGCTAAATTATATGCAACACATTAACCTTTGCCATTAATTTAATTTTTGTGATATATGGAAAATATCAAACCGCCAAATATCCACGACGACGAACGTGACCCCGTTTTCAGCGTAGGCGTTGGAATTGTCGGACTTCGCGGCACGTTAATTACGCGGACAAGACCGCGCGTTGTTGCGAGAATTCCGTTTAACACGTTGTTTAAACCCGGTCGTGTTACCGGCTCGGTTCGGACTCGTCCCTTTTTTTTCTACAATATCATTCCAGGTAACACACCGCCTCTAAAGCACACGTATCATCAATATACAATATACGTATTCAATGTACAATATCAGTCTTTCGGAAACTATAGTGAAGTATCGATATGCCCATTTTATTTTCCATTCCATGTAAACCATTATCCGCTGGCTTTAGAAATAAGAAACACATTGTGGAAAAGAGAGACGAGAGCTGGGTAAACTCTCTTCACGGTTTAGGTACGCTGCAAACTCTCGCTGCCGGTATCCTTATATAAATCGCGCAAAAGCGCGGCTTCCTTTCACGCGGACAAAAAAAAAACCGCAAGAGAATCTCGCCCTTTCCCGCACAGATTCGTGCGGTGAGGGAGAGCGGGGGGGGGGGGGGGGGGGGGGGGGGGAAAGATTCACGGTTCGATGGGCCGAATCATCCACTTTGCGAGTAGCGAACTCTTGGAGGACGCCGGTAATGTTTGAACAGAGTCCGCGAGCTGACGAGCGGAAGTTCGATGCGCCCCGTCAGCGCGCTCGCGACCCCCGTCTAAAATAAAAACGCGCCTCTCCTCGTCCCCGTCCGCCCCCCCCCCCCCCCTCTACCAGCCGGCAACTTGAACAAATTATCCGCCCCCGTGCGCCCGCGGCGAAAGGAATTTTCAAGCGGAATAAGAATCGAGAACTCGTGAGCGATATCATCGTCTGATTTGCGATTCCGCAAATGTAATTGTTCGATGGATTCTTCGTGCTTCTCCGTGGTAATATTATCCCGCGGAGAAAGTTGAGGCTGCCGAGTGTGCCGTCGTCCGTGAAGAAATGACGGTATATTATGGTCTACATCAATTTTCTCAAGTCCTTTGAGTGACAGAACATTGCGAAGTTCGGAGATAAACTTTCAGCTGGATGACGTAAATTTAACGACTAAGATTAAGTACGAGAATAAAATCAAGAGACACGGTAATGTCTCACCCCAAGTATAACGCGCGTAGTCTATACATGAGCCGGCCATCAGTTGTGAGCACCCGAGATTATCGGATCTCAGAAACGGCTGGACTGATCGAGCTCCTATTAATCGTAATCGGTGGCTTGAATTTGAATAATGTAACAAAAGTATTTATTTTTTTTCTACGTACCCTAGAAGCGAAGATATTATACGGTGCAAGGTTTTATCGTCGTCATACCTTTCTCTGTCCTTTTCTGTTACATGTCTGTTGTATATGTTGTCCTTTTCTAAAATTTCTGTACGGCTACAATTTTCCACACGTGCACTGCTTGCAGTGCATGCAATAGAGTGCTAACAGCGCTCTATTATGAAACCTTTTGACAGATCTGACAGGTTTTGACAGATGTTTTTTTGAGTACTAAAGGTTAATATTGATGAAAGAAACGTTATTATATATTCAGTGTTGCATGATATATGGTGTATTATAGTTTTAATTGATAGAGGACTTTTCTAATCAGTTTAACTCGCTCTATATCTACTTACGAGCTGTGTTACATTTATATTATCAGGCGTCCTATATATTGAAAAAATTAATTGTATAAAATTGTGTTATATCAAATAATATATGTAGAAAAATGTAAACAGTAAGCTCAAGCAGTAAGCCAATTGACCAATTAAAGTCGAAAGTTTTAAATCATAGTCTTATCTTTTATTGTGCAACATTTTCTGCAGATATCAAACGTTATTTTATAAAATAATTTTGTCTGTAACATGCTATTTAATATTATTCTTATTTTGACTAAAATAACATTATTTCACAAAACAATTTTTTTTACAACATGCGCGCGTATATATTATTAAAACGATAAAACATTATGGCCCAGATTCGGTTTTAAGAACATGTTTTAGACGAAAAATATAAATATGGAAATAAGCTTTGTATTTTCATCTCTATTAAAGTTAGCAATTGAGGAGATACGAACACTTTTGTAACTCTATATACTTAGAACACTTGGAATAATTTTGATTTATTTGATAAATTTGTTGTGATTCGAATATCAATAAGTATTTTTAGAATAAGAATAAGTAATTTTAAAACTAATATTGCGGCAAATATTACCACATGCCCCGGTAGTCGAATTGGTAAAACGCCCGAACGGAATACGGGAGGTTCCAGGTTCGAACCCTGGCTGGGGTAATATTTTTCGCAATAAATTCTTTACAGTGATTTAATATTAAATCGATATCGATTTAATTAGGGAGGTGAGGGAGGATTTCTATAATGTTCCAATAATAACTGTGTTTTAAGTCCGACAAATAATCGGCGCGCAGTTTAATATGTTGAAAAATACGCGTATAATTTAGAAATATTATTAAGCTATCTAAGATCCAAGCTTGGACCGTATGGCTCTTTCCTATTTATTGATTGTTTGTCTTAACGGTCTTAATATATATTAGTTGTTTAAAACTAATGTTACACGTACTTTTGCTTTCTATGTTCTAAAGCAATTTTATCAATTATTTAAAACTGCAAAGCATTTCTTCGTTTTTGAAAGTGTAGCGTTACTTATTCTTTATTTCGTCGTCAAAGCGAATGGAAATGGTTCCGCCCTCGCAATCTTTCCGATGATGACATCTCGTGTCTTTGATCTAGGCGCCGGATCTTCGTTGTGTTTTCTTTACTTCTTCACTTCCTATCTTTACTTTCGAGGTTTCGAGACGCATCAACCGGCACTCGAAATATTAAGGAATTCCTGAATACGAAACTGCGCTATAACGGCGTGCACTTTATTTAAAGAGGAAGGAGAACGTTTTTCAAACATTTACGTTCAAATTTAGAGTAATTTGAAAATACTACGATCTAAAAATGTTAAGAAAAAGAATTTAAAGATTGTAACTAATCATCTTGAAGATAATTTACATTAGATAACAAAAGCTCTCGAAATAAACGCTTGTGCATTTGATGCTAAATTGATTTCCAGATTTTGTATTAAAAGATCTAAAAAGAAACATGTAATATAATCGCCGATTTACACAATTTCTAGGGGATTAACAATCCTCTTTTTTCTTCCTCTCTCGCTTCTGACGTTCAATGGCGCGGCCATAAGGGCTGTGCGGAATGTCGTGTAGTCTCCGAGCGGTGTAAATTACGGCCAGCCTGTAGCCGGGAAACTCGATGTAATTTCCCGACGGTGACGATTAGACGCGCGAAACACAGAGCGCAAATTCTCCCAGAAGGGGTAGCAACGTGACAAATCCGGAATATTTGGTGGAATATGCGCGACATGAGGACATGAATACGAGAGAGCTCGAAAAACGGATAAATTAATATATGTAACATATCTCTTTTCTTGATCACAATTTTGTGTTAGAATGACATTGTATACCTATAAGCGGACATTTTATTATTCAACATACCTATATATTTATATTTTTAATAAGATAATGTATTCTTAATACATGTATAAGAGAACAGGAAAATTGAAAATCCCAGAAAATTGATGCCGATATGTGTGATTAATAATGACCCATGTGCTGCTTGACTTATCTCCCGTTTAATTTACCGGTGGATTAATGGCCGAATTAATTACGGAACAGGGCAAAGCGCTGTTTTTTTTCATCCTCGTCCTTCGTTTCCGTACAGATTGGATGCAGTTAACTGATCGGGGCAGCGAGCAGAACCAAATTTCCAGGATATTGAACTTCGCGAAGGAAAGTAAAGCTTAACGGTGAGTACAAGAATGTTTGTAAAGTCAAAGCATGAAATAAAAGGAAATCCTATATAGAATAAGTCAACAATCATACAATATAGAAGAAAAGAATTTAAAAGATTACAAAATGGAGAAAATGTAAAATTAATGAAAAACTTTATTATTCTCTTCTTAGAAGATATTTATGTTTTATTGTATTTTATATAATTTAATTACGTATGAATTTATATACTCTATACAATATACATACTATATTTTTATTAATATTAATTATTAAATTCTTCTAATTTTATTTAAGTTTGTTTTATTATTATTTCTTGTACCTATTTTGTATATATTGGGGTTTTTTAAATTTTGACTTTCGACTTTAAAAAAATAATTGCTTTAACTTATAAAAGTGATAAATAAAAAGAAAGTAGATAAAATTATAAAAATTAAAGGAAAACATAATTATAATTATATATAATTAATAATAAATTACTTCCTTGCATGATGTGTATCTTTTAATGTATTGTACATTTCGAGTAATAATTTATTTTTACAACCGTGATACTTTTGCTTTATATTTATATGTATTTTAAATTTTGTTATTACACAGATTGCTATAGTCACATAAAATGATCATAAAATATATAAACATACCGCTACGCAAGTGTTTTGTGATGAATTTTATCTCTTTACGATTTTTATCTTTTTAAATATTTTCGAGAAAAAAAAAGCGCTAACACACGCAGACGTTAAATAGCGCTCGGAATTAAATTAAATCAAGTCCGTATTTCCCTGCATTTCGGAATTCGGTTACTAAATACATACATATATATACTTACGCGGAAAACTCTTTCTCGCTGCATCTAATTGAACTCGAACAAAGATCCATAATTAAAACTGATGGAATTTAACCATTAAGTTATAGTTACGATATAAGGAATTTTTAATCATAATTTTTTTTTTAATCCGATTATAACACGAAAATCATTCAACTTTTGCACTTAAAAAATTATGTTCTTTATTTCTTTTTAAGATATTAAATGTTATGTGTAAAACTATTTAACTGTTCTAATTAATACTTTAATTTGTATATAGTACGTATTTAATAATAATAAATACCTTTATAACAAAGGAAAAAGTAATCTGAGAAATGGACTGTTAACACTAAATAAGTTAAAATTTACGGAGATTTTACCCACTCGCATCGGGCGCGAGGAATACATATTTTACGGTACTTAAACGGTGTGCCCGCATGCGGATGTCGGATAGTCTTGGTTGTTTACACACGACGACTTACGGCGAGAGATTGGAAGGAGCTGTTTGTCTAACTAACACAACTCCCGTATGATAAGTCGATAATAGCTACTTGAACGTATAATAGCTCGCTAAGTAAAATAATTTTATCGGCATACATTACGAACAGTACCGATATGATTTTCTTCGAGCTTGAGATATTCAATTACTCTGATTCAATTACCCTAATTCATATCTTATAATATTATAATATTCCACTATAATACAATAGAGAGTAGATACATTGGGTGAAAACGTTAAATAATTTATCCTGTATAAAATCTGAAATTAATTAAGAGAATATTTGAAAAAATGTCAGTTTAATATAATGTGAATGGAAAAATTAATCTTGTCAAAAATAGAAATTATTTTCAATTTTGGTAATATTTAGTGATTGCTCGCATTTTTGCATAGATTCACATAATTCTTTTTTGCGTATAAAAGTGTTAAAAATAATAATCGAAAAGCGAATATTTAACGCAAGATATTTTACGAAAGTGTAAAACGTAATATACAGGGTGTAACAAAAAGGTCGGGACCCTGGATTATCTCGGAAAGTTGTCGTTTTAGGAAAAATGTTTTATACAAAAGTTGTAGGGTTTGAAAAGATCTATTTACTGACCTTATCAGTTTGACCATGGGTGGCGTCTCTAAGGTCAGGTCAAGACCACCCTAAATTTTTTTAATGCAACCCCCTATTTTTTATTTCATATTCTTGTAGCCCTTGTCGAGACGTTTTCAAAACATTATAACAAAGCTCTCTTTTGTTAAGAATTTCCTGAGATATTTCAAATTTTGTCATAATATTTTTTATGTAAAACATGGAATATCTCGTAAAGTATTTATTTTCGATGACTTTACCTTGATACTTTTGTACGTAGAATAATGAAAGGAATCGACTGTTATAAAAAAAACAGAAGAAATTATTTTAAAAAATTTGATTGCGTATTGTAGATGCATTAAATTTTACAAAATTGCAAATGTAAAGAATTAATATTATTATTCAATTCCTTTCATTGTTCTACATACAAAAGTATCAAGGTAAAGTCATCGAAAAGTGAATACTTTACGAGATATTTCATGTTTTACATGAAAAATATCATGACAAAATTTGAAATATCTTAGGAAATTCTTAACAAAAGAGAGCTTTGTTATAATGTTTTGAAAACGTCTCGACAAGGGCTACAAGAATATAAAATAAAAAATAGGGAGTTGCATTAAAAAAATTTAGGGTGGTCTTGACCTGACCTTAGAGACGCCACCCATGGTCAAACTGATAAGGTCAGTAAATAGATCTTTTCAAACCCTACAACTTTTGTATAAAACATTTTTCCTAAAACGTCAACTTTCCGAGATAATCCAGGGTCCCGACCTTTTTGTTACACCCTGTATATACAGGGTGGGAGAAAAGTCTGGAAACGGTCAAATATCTCGAAAACAAGACATTTTAGGAAAAATGTTTCATACAGAAGTTGTAGGGTTTAAAAAGATCTGTTTACTGACTTTATCAGTTTGATCTTAGGTGGCGGCGTTTAGGTCAAGTCAGGGTCACTTTAAATTTTTTAAATTGGACTCCCTATTTTTTATTGCATATTCTTGTAGCCCTTGTCGAGAAGTTTTCAAAACACTATAACAAAACTCTCTTTCGTTAAAAATGTCCCGAGATATTTCAAATTTTGTCATTAAATTTTTAATATAAAATATGAAATATCTCGTAAAGTATTCACTTTTCGTTGACTTTATCTTAATACGTTTATGCGTAGAATAATGAAAAGAATCGATTGTTGTAAAAAAAACATGAAAAATTATGTTAAAAGATTTGATTGCATTTTGTAGACGCATTCAATTTTATAAAATTGCAAATGTAAAAATTAATATTATTGTTCAATTTCTTTCATTATTCTACGTATAAAAGTATTATGGTAAAGTCATCGAAAAGTGAATACTTTACGAGATATTTCATACTTTATATTAAAAATTTAATGACAAAATTTGAAATATCTCACGAAATTTTTAACGAAAGAGAGTTTTGTTATAGTGTTTTGAAAACTTCTCGACAAGGACTACAAGAATATGCAATATAAAATAGGGGGTCCAATTTAAAAAATTTAAAGTGACCCTGACTTGACCTAAACGACGCCACCTAAGATCAAACTGATAAAGTCAGTAAACAGATCTTTTTAAACCCTACAACTTCTGTATGAAACATTTTTCCTAAAATGTCTTGTTTTCGAGATATTTGACCGTTTCCAGACTTTTCTCCCACCCTGTATGTATTATTTACTTATATTTATATTTTATTTTATTCTTATATATTTTGTCATAAAAAATGTCTCATAAAGATAATATTTTGTATTTCATAAAGTATTTATTATACAATAATTCTAATATTTTTATGTATGAAATGACATTGTATATGCCATGATTGATTTTTCGATTTGTTGGTTAGATATTTTTTATTTCAGTACTGGGCAGATAGTACTCAAGTGATCTGTCTTTTAAATCCATGAACCTTTTTTCACAAATAAATAATCAAATGGAATATTTTCCTCTCGTATTGGACAATTTTTAAACTTATACCTCTGTAAGCTGCATATCTATTTTATTTTACTGTCCGCCGAGACATCATCGACAGACATCCTTCAATATTCTTTGATGTTGCATTATCGGACGGGATTTAATCAGCCGCAAGTAATTCAGCAAAAGCGCGGAGCAAAAGGTGTCACCGCGAGCGGGGGTTTCGGCGGAAATGAAAGGTCCCGTGCACTCTCGGTGTATATTGCAATTGCGGCGCTTTGTCGTTGCGTGTGTCGCGGACATGGGGATGAAGTGGATATCAGCCAAGGGTAGTCGATTTAAGAGTCGTCATTAACGCCCGAAGCGAATCACGAGTGTTGTTGACAGCGTAAAGCTGGAATCTGTTTAGCTTCCATGCTTCCAATCATATAAACGATATTACATGAATTACTTAAGCATGAATTACATGAATTGCTTAAAGTTAAAAGGACATAATTTCATCGGAAAATTATATTCTTGAAAATAAGATTTCTTTTCACAAATAAAAAAACATTTTATATTATAACACATAATTTATAACTTTTTAGATATGATTATGTGAACGATTTATTTTGTTAAATAATATCGTTTTGAGAATATCTTTTGAAAAATGTTAAAGCATCTCTGGAGATTTCTTAAATAATTTGTGCTAACTTAGATTCGTGTTCTTTTATCTCTAGAATTTATATCTAGCAGATGTTAAGATGTTTATATATATGACATCTGCCGCACATGAAGAAAAAAAAGTATCATTTCTCCCCTTGTTGCTCTCTACCTCACATTTGCGTGATTACGTGACCATGCGTAGAGTGAGAATGTGAGTAAAAACATGTCACGCCGGTCACGCAAATGTGAACAAGTAGGAGAGCAGTGTAAAAAGAAAAATGATAAATAATAGGGGTGCAAGAGGGATAAAGAATATGACGTCTTGATGCCTGTAGTTGCCGCGAGAATAATGCGAATGCACTAATAAATTGTTGGTCAAGTTTTTGAACGTGTAACAGTTTTGCCGTTGGTGTGTTGGAAGGTGTGTTGCAACGGATGGTGCCGTTGTAATGCCATAATGGCCGCTTTAAATAGTTTAATGAATATGGAAGACAAGGTGCATCGCCGAGTTCCATTCCTGAAGTTACTCGGGTGGCAATAATATTCTCGCGATGCACGGAACACGTTGAAATAACACACTGCATGTTTAGTGAACTAAACCACACATTATGTAAATATACAGAGTATCTAAAATTATTGAATATTCTTTCTGTTTGGGGATTCTTTACTCTATTTTAAGTTATCCCTTCTCTCGACGAACTAAGCTTCAGAAGGGGAAATAAATGACAGGATTATATTCTTTAGTCAGTCTCCTAGACGGGCTTTATTTTAATAGGATTTTGGAACTCTTAAATATACCATCATTGTATAATTAATTGCATCATTTTGCGTGCTTAGAATTTTTATTATGTGGTTTAATAATTATAGGTATTTGTTATTTGATTTTTCAATGATTTGCACATACAATTTAATTGAAGTAATATATATATATATACAATTATACGTTTAGCAATTATTCCTTACGATAATTAATAGATTTAAACATGGCATAATTATTTCAGTTCGCCATATGTGGTACGTACGGCGATACCTACCATGGCCTGTTTTACGCTCTCGTTACATGAGGAAAGCGCTCGACCAGTGCTCGAATATTAATAGTTTGCCGGTAGATAATAGCGGAAAAATGATAGTCAACCATTAACTTTCAGTGCACTCGCGTGCAGCCGCCGCTAACCACTAATGATCATGACAGTGGTTACAATAGAGACGAGGAATAAAGATCGACTTCGGCGATCATTCAACATCACTCGCACTTTGCAAATAATTGTCCGCCATTTAATTTGCATAATAGTATTCGCGCTGATGACAGTTTCCCTCTAATGTATTGCCTTATTGTATATACAAAATATGTCATTCTGTTATTTAAAGAACAAGTTATATATAAGTGAAAAAAAATCAATAATATTTCTCACGCTCCAAAAAAGACAATTTGGTTTCCTACAGTAATTTAACCAGTTCAATACTGGTCCTCATTGTTTCGAAATCAGGCAACGGTAGCAAGTCGTTTGTTCTAGCTTACAGTTTACACAAGGGGGTAAGGTAAGATCTATGCGCGACGAATCGATTTCCCGAGGATAAACGCCCGGGCGGGCAAATAATCGGGCGCGTTCGAGGTGTCGTTATAAGGGGACAGCCAGATGTTATCGCTCGGTGAGATGGTGGTCCGGGATGCTGGGACAATAGATATCCGGCCCGGTCGGGATTCGGCCGTTTGGACGCACTCCAGATTGTAAGCTAGAACAACAAGCAAAATCCTGTCTATGTCGTTGATTCGCAAGAAGGGACCATCCCGCAGTGAGTCTTGTTACCAATGCCGACAAAATATATTTGCGAGTAACGTAAATAACAATTTCGAATACATATGCGTATGCATAAGCATATTTCAAGATATTGCCTTTTGTTGCATAGATATGCAATGTCGTATATTCGCAAAGTTGTATTTTCACGAAACGCCCTTGTATATAAACATTTTGTGACAATCAATTACATATCATGTAATACCATGATGTATGCCTAGTATATTTAAAGTTTTGCAAGATATTTGAGATTTTTCAAGTAATAGCAAATTTATATACAAACACAGAAATTGTGCGGAAATTCGTAGAAGACGAGTTTATTCTGTAATTATAAAATTGCAGAGAGAACTTTATAGAAATAATTTCTAGTATAAAAAGCCCATATGTAATCATGTACATATTAAGAAGAAAATTGATGTACAAAATTTGACATATATTATAGAATATAAAACTGAGAAAATATGTTTTTAATTTTTGAGTTATGAGCAACTTATAAAAAGAAAACTTTTTAGGAAATAAACTTGAGAAAATTAAACAGAATATGAAGCTACATTGTTTAGTAAATTTTAGATAAAGTTTACTTTAATATAATTTTAATTTAAAGAGCTTACAGTTATATAGATATATGGTGCTAAAGATTGAAAAGTTAAGATAAATAATGATATCTTCCGATATTTTCGCTAAGAAAAGAATGATTTCAAATTGATTAAACAATATGTCATTAAGAAATAATGATTGACAAAACACACACACAATTTTTTATTTATTTTGGAAATACTATTTGAAAGTCCTTGACATAAATATATTGTTTTATTGTTTTATACACAACTATTGAACAATAATCCGTTATCATGGAAAAATATCTCCTGAGAAATGGAATTTGCTCATACTCCAAGAAACTATCCACGTTATTTCGCCACGAGATTAATTATCGACGTCGCATAAATATTCGGAATCGATCGACGCATTTGCGAAAAGCCATCGCACCCTTCCCTTTCTCCTCTCGTGGTGAAATATTTGCCGATGCATACCGAGCATGATTTAAAAGGGCAATTTCGCGATAGTAACCGCAATTAATAACGGCGCCGGTCGTTATACACTTCTTCCGGCGCGATCGATCGACAATGGATTATTATCGATCGATATCTTCGGCCCATTGTTGTAGCTACTGGTTATTTCGCCGAGGAGTTCGTCCCGATTGATCAGCAGAATCGGATTGGATGTACGTTGTTCCGGTGATTGCGCCATGGGATGCAAATTGTAGCATCGCAGTCATTGCCGTTGTGTCGCGCGAATTCGATTATGAAAGCAAACGCGCTACGTTCGATGGACACTGTTGTTGCGTATAAATTTTGCAATTCATCAACATACTCCGCAAATAAACATTGAAAATATTTGCATAATTTGTGAAGAATCATTAAGAAATTTGTAGCATTTGGAGAACAATTATTTAATTTCAGTCTTTTTAAAAAATTTTGCGAATAAAAATCCATTTGTTTTCTAATTAAAGAATTGAAAAGTATAATATTATTTAGTTACTTATACACTAAAGAATTATTTAAAAATTTATATATATTTTATATTTAAGAATTTGTAAAATTTGGCAAAAATTGCGCGTTAACATTAAGCAAGGACGATCATTAAAATTACAATCTCAAAATCTTTTGAAGTGAATAAAAATGAGTAATTTTGTAATTTGTCAAATCTCTACAAAATAACGAAAATTTAAAACAACAAGAGACGTAAAAAAAAGAAGAACGGTCACGTTCAGGACTACCCTAACAGCGTTCGCAAATTCTCTCTCTATCTCTTTTTTTTTCCTTTTTCCGCGGTCGAAACGGTAATTTTGTATGGAGGAACGTCAAGAATTTTAGCTCGGTGGGTCGGGAACTGAATCTCCTCCAACTTTACGTCCAGCTTGGCAAGGAAAAGCTCGCTCCGCTAACAAAGCAAACTTTTCTCAAGAGCGGCGAAGAAAATGCCACGGCGTGCATTTCGTATGCGAAATCTGTCGAGGATGCGTCATGGGAGTACGTTCTCGGGTCGTTGCTATTTTTCGATCTTCCTCGTATGAGTAACAGGTCAGCCGACTGTGCTGCACTTGATTATCAGATGAGCAGACACTCACGTATGCGGTGTGGAATCCATTAATAAGAGACGTGACGTCGCGATGCGCAAACACCGGCTGATGCAGAAAATAGCAAACGATGACGCAAGCAAACATTATTAGATTGTGCATAAAATATCAATTGTTTCTTTAAATCGCTCCAAATTGCCCTTACAATGTGTTATAACTTATAACACATTGTATAATACATATAGATATATATTTTGATAATCAAATAACGTATATTTTCCTTAAATTTGTAGAATTATTACAATAACATTATAAGAATTAAAAAATTCAAAACTTTTATCATTTTCATGTTCGAAGTTTGCTTGATCTCTCCGTTAATTAAACAATGACTCTACGTGGTGAAATCTGTGCAACGACGACCAGCGCGTGTTCGCGACCTCGAAATTCAATGTTGCGAAAGCAAATCCACATGGAAAGTCAGCGTAAAGGAGAGACGTCGGTCTCGTGTCACAGGCCATCCACCTGTCGTTCACACATGAGAACCGGCGTATCGTTGACACCTGTTCGAGCGGATAAATCACACGTACGTCGTTGGTGGCGTAACATGCGCCCGGGCCCGGTTATGTCTGGCGTCTCTTTTACAAGCCGAGAGTGAGGTCGAGGGTGAGAGGCGGTTTTGAATGTAGCCGCCACAAGTACGGTGACACCCACCTGTTTCGCCGATCGGCGAACTCCGCGAACTCTACTCGTACAGCTCGTATCCCCGGGTACATTAAATGTGATAATAAGCATCGTGTTTTGATATAAGAGGCTCCTACCGCGCGTCTCTCTCTCTCTCTCTCTCTCTCTCTCTCTCTCTCTCTCTCTCTCTCTGCAATGTAAAAAACTATGTAGGTATAAAGTCAAGAGTATAATCGTACTGTTTCCCTTTTATTCGCAATTCTTTTCATATTTAATTTCTTTAACTTTTATGTTTTTTTTACACTAAGATTAAAGAAATTCAAGATAGGGGAGACCGGGGCTCGTTGGCACAAGGAGCAAGTTGGAATTACATTCTGTTTTTGTATTATCTTTATGGCGAAAGAAACAATGAAAAAGTTATCATAAACTATCTCTTTTATGACGTAGGTACTTTTTCCAAATTTTATTTAAATGACGTATTATTAGTTAAAAGAGAAGTTTCTTATACTATACGACATGTTATTTTGAGTAACAACAGTAATTTAATGTAATAAAATGACTGAAATGAAACGTATGTATAGGGATAGGGTATGTTGGCTCATAAGGCACTTTTAGCTTGACTTGCTGTTGCCGCGAGCGTGCGAGACGTGTGTGAACATGTGATTTACTACTTACAATGCTGATAGAAGCAACAGAATTAGCAGAAGCTGTAAAAGTAACCTTCTATCTTGTATATAGGTTAAAATGTGTATACACATTTTATTTAATTATCATGATTAAATAGTACTAATATAATAGAGAGAACTTTTCTCTACATTTCCATACCAGGAATGATCATGTATACTGTGTAGTTTCTTTGTAATAAGTAAAATACGAACATGGCTGCATTTTAGCCAGGTTGCCCTGATAGTGGGGTAAATTGACATATACATATACAATAGTATGAGACTGCATGCTCAAACATTAATATAATTCACTTCTATATAAGAATCCTCAAATCTAACCTTGAAAATAAATGATTACATCCGTTGTGATTATTGACCGGCAATAACTATATACATTTATTAATTCATATATGACCGGTCAATGATTACAACGGATGTAATCATTTATTTTCAAGGTTAGATTTGAGAATTCTTATATAGAAGTGAATTATATTAATGTTTGAGCATGCAGTCTCATACTATTGCATATATATGTCAATTTACCCCACTATATCGGGCAAACTGGCTACAATGCAGCCCATGTTTCGTATTTTCACTTATTACAACGAAACTACACAGTATACAGGATCATTCCTGGTATGGAAATGTAGAGAAAAGTTCTCTCTATTATATTAGTACTATTTAATCATGATAATTAAATAAAATGTGTATACACCCATTTTAACCTATATACAAGATAGAAGGTTTACTTTTACAGCTTCTGCTAATCTGTTGCTTCTATCAGCATTGTAAGTAGTAAATCAACATGTTCACACACGTCTCGCACGCTCGCGGCAACAGCAAGTCAAGCTAAAAGTGCCTTATGAGCCAAATTACCTATCACCTTTATACATACGTTTCATTTCAGTCATTTTATTACATAAAATTACTGTTGTTACTCAAAATAACATGTCGTATAGTATAAGAAACTTCTCTTTTAACTAATAATACGTCATTAAAATAAAATTTGGAAAAAGTACCTACGTCATAAAAGAGATAGTTTATGATAACTTTTTCATTGTTTCTTTCGCCATAAAGATAATACAAAAACAGAATGTAATTCCAACTTGCTCCTTGTGCCAACGAGCCCCGGTCTCCCCTATCTTGAATTTCTTTAATCTTAGTGTAAAAAAACATAAAAGTTAAAGAAATTAAATATGAAAAGAATTGCGAATAAAAGGAAAACAGTACGATTATACTCTTGACTTTATACTACACATAGTTTTTTACATTGCAGAGAGAGAGAGAGAGAGAGAGAGAGAGAGAGAGAGAGAGAGAGAGAGACGCGCGTGGTAGGAGCCATCTTATATCACAACACGATGCTTTTATTATCACATTTAATGTACCCGGGGATACGAGAGCTGTACGAGTAGAGTTCGCGGAGTTCGCCGATCGGCGAAACAGGTGGGTGTCACCGTACTTGTGGCGGCTACATTCAAAAACCGCCTCTCACACCTCGACCTCACTCTCGGCTTGTAAAAGAGACGCCAGACATACCGGGCCCGGCGCATGTACGCCCCAACGACGTACGTGTGATTTATCCGCTCGAACAGGTGTCAACGATACGCCGTTCTCATGTGTGAACGACAGGTGGATGGCCTGTGACACGAGACCGACGTCTCTCCTTTACGCTGACTTTCATGTGGATTTGCTTTCGCAACATTGAATTTCGAGGTCGCGAACACGCGCTGGTCGTCGTTGGCACAGATTTCACCACGTAGAGTCATGTTTAATTAACGGAGAGATCAAGCAAACTTCGACATGAAAATGATAAAAGTTTTGAATTGTTATATATTTCCTATACAAATAATATATCTAATAATATACAAATTTAAGGAGATAATATACAGTAATTTGTATATAAATGTAGTCTAAATTTGTTATAACAATGCGTTATAAGTTATAACACATTTGTAAAGGGCAAATTGGAGCGATTTAAAGAAACAATTGATATTTTATGCACAATCTAATAATGTTTGCTTGCGTCATCGTTTGCTATTTCTGCATCAGCCGGTGTTGCCGCATCGCGACGTCACGTCTCTTATTAATGGATTCCACACCGCATACTGAGTGTCTGCTCATCTGATAATCAAGTGCAGCACAGTCGGCTGACCTGTTACTCATACGAGGAAGATCGAAAAATAGCAACGACCCGAGAACGTACTCCCATGACGCATCCTCGACAGATTTCGCATACGAAATGCACGCCGTGGCATTTTTTTCTTCGCCGCTCTTGAGAAAAGTTTGCTTTGTTAGCGGAGCGAGCTTTCCTTGCCAAGCTGGACGTTAAAGTTGGGGAGGAGATTCAGTTCCGACCCACCGAGCTAAAATTCTTGACGTTCCTCCATACAAAAATTACCGTTTCGACCGCGGGAAAAAGGAAAAAAAAAGAGATAGAGAGAGAATTTGCGAACGCTGTTAGGGTAGTCCTGAACGTGAACGTTCTTCTTTTTTTTTACGTCTCTTGTTGTTTTAAATTTTCGTTATTTTGTAGAGATTTGACAAATTACAAAATTACTCATTTTTATCACTTCAAAAGATTTTGAGATTGTAATTTTAAATGATCGTCCTTGCTTTAATGTTAACGCGCAATTTTTGCCAAATTTTACAAATTCTTAAATATAAAATATATATAAATTTTTAAATAATTCTTTAGTGTATAAGTAACTAAATAATATTATACTTTTCAATTCTTTAATTAGAAAACAAATGGATTTTTATTCGCAAAATTTTAAAAAGACTGAAATTAAATAATTGTTCTCCAAATGCTACAAATTTCTAATGATCTTCACAAATTATGCAAATATTTTCAATGTTTATTTGCGGAGTATGTGATGAATGCAAAATTTATACGCAACAACAGTGTCCATCGAACGTAGCGCGTTTGCTTTCATAATCGAATTCGCGCGACACAAACGGCAATGACTGCGATGCTACAATTTGCATCCCATGGCGCAATCACCGGAACAACGTACATCCAATCCGATTCTGCTGATCAAATCGGGACGAACTCCTCGGCGAAATAACCAGTAGCTACAAACAATGGGCCGAGATATCGATCGATAATAATCCATTGTCGATCGATCGCGCCGGAAGAAGTGTATAACGAACGGCGCCGTTATTAATTGCGGTTACTATCGCGAAAATGCCCTTTTAAATCATGCTCGGTATGCATCGGCAAATATTTCACCACGAGAGGAGAAAGGGAAGGGTGCGATGGCTTTTCGCAAATGCGTCGATCGATTCCGAATATTTATGCGACGTCGATAATTAATCTCGTGGCGAAATAAACGTGGATAGTTTCTGGAGT
This sequence comes from Leptothorax acervorum, assembly GCA_035220615.1. NCBI lineage: Eukaryota > Metazoa > Arthropoda > Insecta > Hymenoptera > Formicidae > Leptothorax > Leptothorax acervorum. The sequence continues at coordinate 1,278 of JASTWQ010000645.1, read as the reverse complement.
ATGAGCAAATTCCATTCTCAGGAGATATTTTTACTGATAACGGATTATTGTTCAATAGTTGTGTATAAAACAATAAAACACAATATTTATGTCAAGGACTTTCAAATAGTATTCCAAAATAAATAAAAAATTGTGTGTGCGTTTTGTCAATCATTATTCTTAATGACATATTGTTGTAATCAATTTGAAATCATTCTTTCTTAGCGAAAATATCGGAAGATGTCATTATTTATCTTAATTTCAATCTTTAGCACCATATATCTATATAACTGTAAGCTCTTTAAATTAAAATTATATTAAAGTAAACTTTATCTAAAATTACTAAACAATGTAGCTTCATATTCTGTTAATTTTCTCAAGTTTATTTCCTAAAAAGTTTTCTTTTTATAAGTTGCTCATAACTCAAAAATTAAAAACATATTTTCTCAGTTTTATATTCTATAATATATGTCAAATTTTGTACATCAATTTTCTTCTTAATATGTACATGATTACATATGGGACCTTTTTATACTAGAAATTATTTCTATAAAGTTCTATCTGCAATTTTATAATTACAGAATAAAATCGTCTTCTACGAATTTCCGCACAATTTCTGTGTTTGTTGTATATAAATTTGCTATTACTTTCAAAATCTCAAATATCTTGCGAAACTTAAAATATTTTACTAGGCACATATCATGTATGAAATAATATGTACTTGATTGTCAAAAAATGTTTATATACAAGGCGTTTCGTTTAATTTCCACATTACAAACTGCGGCGAATATACGATATTGCCAATCTATGCAACTAAAGGCACAATATCTTGAAATATGATCTTATGACATACGCATATGTATTCGTAATTGTTATTTGCGTTACTCGCAAATATATTTTGTCGGCATTGATAACAAGACTCACTGCGGGTGGTTCCCCTTTCTTGCGAATCAACGACATAGACAGGATTTGCTTGTGTTCTAGCTTACAATCTGGAGTGCGTCCAAACGGCCGAATCCCGACCGGGCCGGATATCTATTGTCCCAGCATCCCGGACAACCATCTCACCCGAGCGATAACATCTGGCTGTCCCCTTATAACGACACCTCGAACGCGCCCGATTATTTGCCCGCCCGGGCGTTTATCCTCGGGAAATCGATTCGTCGCGCATAGATCTTACCTTACCCCCTTGTGTAAACTGTAAGCTAGAACAAACGACCTTGCTACGTTGCCTGATTTCGAAACAATGAGGACCAGTATTGAACTGTTAAATTACTGTAGGAAACCAAATTGTCTTTT